>JABFPN010000231.1:0-57453 GCA_022817305.1 Leptoteleia sp. ZL-2020 | reverse complement strand
TTAAAACTAGTGTATTTGCTTTTAAAGAACAGTAATTTTTATTAAAAGACGGACATGTGGCTCAAATACAGTTAAAAACAGTAATTTTTTCTGTTATATTTTTCTCAGTGTACCAAAAATGGTAAAACTGATGAATCAAACTTTGTTGTTAAAAGTTTTTAAGATTACATTTTTTTATACTTTCAAGTAAATGATAATAATCAATAGAAATATACATAAAAAACACATCAGAAATAAAAATAAATAAAACGTAATTGAAAATGTAGTTAAGAAATTTAAAAACATTTGCGTAAAATATTTATCTTATAAATGTATGTGGCAATTATTTTTGATCGTAATATTTCTTTTCATACGTGTATGAACTAGTTTTTTTTTTTTTTTTTTTTTTTTTAGAAATCATGACAGTTTATTATCAATTTTGGTCTAGATTTTAATAACTTTGTTCTTAAAAAACAGATGTCTAATTATAAATTTAGTTACTATAATTACACTGCAGATCGATTAAAAATAATGGAGAATCATGTATTAAGGTCGCTCGATGCACCTTATAAAATATGCAAATAGCTGACGGTAAAGGAAAACATTGTTTCAACAATTTTGGAGCATGTTTCAAATCAATCCAAAAATAGGTAACTGTTGATAAGCTCCAATTAAAATATTTTATAAGAAACCAAATAGTAAGACGACTTAAATATTCTTCTAATGGTAATAAATTCTGACATAGGAATTGTTTTCCATTTCTTATCTTTTGTCTTATAGTGCAATACATAAAGTAAAACTTGGTAATAAAATTCTGTTATTAATTTATTTCATTATATTATCTCATTTTTACGTATGTTATTGAAATAACGAATTGAAAACAACTCGAAATGTTATTGACTTTTTCAAGCACAAAATAGCAAAGTATATATGTGGTAAATTCCAAAAATAATATCAATATACAAATGAACTATTCCTATTATATTTTTAGGATATTCAGGGGTAGCAATTGCAACCTTTCAATCATTATAGAGCGAAATTTGTATTTTATTGCACAATACATTGTACAGAATTCTTTTCATTATTCCATTGTACCAAATTTTTTTCAATTTATTTTTTATAGAAAGTATATTAACTTTTAATTAATAAGATTGAAATATTGAATAGATGGAAATCTCCATACTATGACGACTTATGCTATTTATAAAGAATTGAGAACATTCGAGAAATAACAAAAAAGAAGTTTAAGAAATTCTTTGATTCGTGAAATCAAATGTCCAATAACCTCTTTATTACAAAAGAATTAATTGCTGATTGATTCAAAATTGAAACCATAATTGTTATTAATATAAATCACACAAATACTATTTATATGAAAGTTTATTAAACAATGTGTTGACAAACTGTCTGTATAAATTTATATGATCATAATTAAATATAAACTGCTAAAAATTTTGCAACAAGTTTCAAGCAAGTACTTAAAATAAAAACATTTCAGTAATGTTATCATGATTTATGTATTTACCTGATTAATTAAATAAGCCCAAAATGCAAGTTTCAGTCATATTACACGTGTGACTTAAAATTACTAAAATTTCAGTACGTTTTAACAATATAATATATCAATATATGTTATGACGAATAATAAATTGACCAACTTCCAGATAGTTTTTTTTTTTATTTCGATAGCAAAGTAATAAGAACCGTATATTTTCTAATGAACAATTACTGCAAAAACAGGGAGTAAAAAAAATTTCGCGCAAATGGAACTTAAAATGAAACACAAATGGATAATTAATTTCAGTTGAAACTCAATGATAATAGAAGTGGGGAGGAAAGAAATTGATGCGAAAAATGTATATAAAGAACGGCATCGCTAACGTTTATCATTAATCTTGGTTTAACCACGATCAAGTGCATATAAGTAATTTAAAAGTGTACAAACGTCGCTATCCATATACAACATGGCTGGTTTAATCGAAGTATGTGTCATTTTATATATTATATATTATTATTTATCACATTTTTCTTTATTTTATCGTTTCTTATTATTTTGATGTTTCAATAATTGTCATTTCATTTGATAATTTAAATCTATTTCACATTTTTCAAATTTAACAAGTTCTTTTCAAACAAAAAAAAAAAGTATTGCTAAGTGATTATGTTTTATAACTTACATTCATTTAAAATGAAATATAATCTTTATTCAAGTTCAGTAAATAATAATAATTTTTAGTTTTGGTCTAACATTTATTTTAATTAAATTCACAAATAAAATTTATTAAATTTTGTTGTAAAACCAAATTGAAAGATTTAAAAGTTATAAAATCGTGTGCTTTGTTCAGTTTAATCAATATGTTTGAATTTTATTATATTTCAATGTAAAGATATTCAATGAAATTGTAAGTGAACTGAAGAAAGAAATATTTATAATGTGATGCAATTATATCTAATGCGCAATTACATTTTTACCCTGAAAAAAAGGAATATTTTAATTTTACTATAATATTTTTAAGAATTTTTGAAAACGTCCACTGGATTAAAAAGAATAATTATCTGAAAATAATTAATCATTGAAATTTGTTACGTAATGCTGTTCTTATTATTCTTCATTGTTTTTTATTTATATAAAGAAATATTGAGACCTGTATTCTGTAACATAGTTATCAGATTTAAATTTATTGTTTGAATTATGTAAGATTCGTATATTGTTTCCGCGGGTGTCTATGTTTACAGACACGTAGTCGTAAATTTTGATATTAAATGACACTTTTTTACATTTTAAACTTGACATTTTTGAGTAATAAAACGTTTGTTTTATTTAAAATTCTAATAATTAAAAACTGTAATTTTAATTTTATAATAATTTGTTGATTGAAGATATTGTAACACAGATAAAAATTTTTTACTGTTTATTAATTTTTTCTATTGAAATAAAATCCGAGGGATATGTTTCCCAATGATATTTATATTATTGTAAAAATATTATATGCTTATAAAGTGGTATAGTAAACAGCAAAAAATTGTAATAAAAAATATAAAAAATTGATGCGTATGGAATGTAAAAAATTTCTTTTTTCACAGAAATTTGAAGCTGTATGCGAAGAGGCGAAAGCCCAGAGCTCGAGGCTCAGTGAGGAGCAGCTTGTAGAGTTGTACGGCCTCTACAAACAGGCTACCGTCGGCGATTTCTCAGGAGGTAAAGTGTATACCTTTTATTTATTTTTTTCTAGATCCTTTCTTGCAAGCATTTTTGGAATTTTCCCAAGAATAAGCTTACGAGGAAGGAGACCAGCATCTGAGGAAAATTCTGTCTCAGAAAGTTGCGGTGCATTGGAATGTTCTCCACATGATACTTAAAAGCCTATTTAATCACATGACTTAAGCAATGGAAATGAACATACCATACCACCTTACTGTTCACAGTGTTGAAGTGGTGAAATAATGCCAACAAAGCATCGAACTTGTATTCTGATGTTTATAAAGCAGACCCTTTAACCACAACACCACTGCTTCAGTCTTTCTTGTATTTATTTATTTTTAATATCATTAAATCTATTACATTTAATTCTATTACAATTAAATCTATTTAGTTGTAAAACTGTTTATACAAAATTGTCTAAAATATCATGTTAACATTAAACAATATTTTATCATTATTTCTTTTTTGTATTAAAACTTCAAAAAGTGACATTTAATTATCTTTTTTTTAATTTCACAGTTAACTTTAATTGCTTGCTTGTAGATAAATGAAGGTTAATTATAAATTTTTAAATATGAAATATAAGTACACAATTTGTAAGTTAAATTTTAAATTCATGTTTAAACTTTGTTCATTATATTAAATAATAATTAAGAGTGTTTTAAATAAAAGTTGTTCTTTTTATATTTACAGAAGAAACTGCTGAGGATGAACATGCCAAGATTAAGCGCGAAGCTTGGGAAAGCAAAAAAGGAATGTCCCAAGATGACGCCAAGGTAGCATATGTCAAATATGCCGAGCCTCTACTGGAAAAAAAATCTGAATAAATCAACAGTATTCCTAAAATAATATAAAATATACTCAGCATAATGTTAGTTTAATTGAATTTAAATAAAAAAATCAAAATTTAACATTGTTTTTTGTTATTATTTCAATCTTTGTTCGGCTTATTTCTCTAATTTCCTCTAGTAACTTATACACCTTTGTTCTCTAATAGCAAAGAATATTATTTGGAATTGCATGATAATAAAATTTAAATATACCAATGCGTATATGTATACATATGTGAATTAATAAAGTATTATTTTCATGCTTTAATAGTATTACTGCATTGTTAGATTAATATAAAAAAAGTTAAAACAAACTATAAACATAATAACAACAATGTTGATTACAATTATAATCAATACAATATTTTTCTTTAAATAAAACTTACACATTTAAAGGTCCGAATGAACGATACAATCCTTAAAATCATTCAAAATTCTTACACTTCTGGCACGTTTCAACTTGAACAATTTTTGAAGTTGAAAAAAAGATGCATTTATGTTAACCATCGATTTATAGATATGGACTATGTATCATCCATTTCTATATGTCGATGGTTTGGCGCCCATAAATCTACGAGAAAAAACATGTGGTTCGGTCAGCTGATGGGCATGCGCAGAAGCGTGCCGCATTGTGCACTCTGACGCTTGTACTTGACACGGTGTTAGACGAGCGGAGTCGAACCTAGTCGAGTGCTAGTCGAGTGCTAGTCGAGCCTCCGGCGTTCGGTGGGAAAGATCTGTCCGATGGTTACCGCGAAATGAATAAACATCGTGAGTACAATATTTTTTTGCTTTTTTGCCTTTTAACTCGAACCTTTCCTTTATTACGAACCACAATAAACAATCGTATTATAGTTCGCTTCCTTCGAAAGCAAATTGGCTTGTAAAGTGACACATATTTTCAAGTTGAATTTGTCGAGAAAAGATGCATGTCAAAGTATAAACGTGTACACCATGAAATAAACCGATTGATCAAACAGATGATAATGCATTATTTTTCATTCAATTGCACCTTGGTGAACATTATGTAATGTAATTTAACCACTTTTCTCATTACTGTTCCATTTTTCTTCATTAATATCCAGTCTTTAAACGTCGAAATGAATTTGTTTTTGTGAATTAAATGTACCTGAATAGTTTACAAAAATAGAGGGCATTGTAATTGTTAATTTAATTTATTTAATTTATAATTTAATAATAATTATAATTGTCGAATGTTATTATATTTATAATTTTAATTATTGATAATGCGCGAGTGGATTGATTGCATTTTTTTTTAGATTCAACCGTTTAAATGCAGTTTAGGAAATGAAAATTAAGTTTCCACTTTATCGCCGTTGTATTTCAATAGCTCGTGTGATTCTCTATGAAGGAGAATTGAAATTATGCCAGTGATAAAAATATTTCCGGATTTATAACGAATATTGGGTAAAGATTTGGATTTTTTCCCGTTGGTGTGAAACGTTAAAATAGAAAGTATTAAGTAGTTTCCTACTGATGAAATAATTGTATGACATTTCGCAATGTTGGTTTTTGACCTGCGTGCATTTCATGATTTAGTGAATTGAATGTATTAAATCTGTTTGGGCGGACGAATTTGATTAGTGGCTCGGGTGTCAGCTCTGCTGATTATCAAGTATCCGTTTCCCAATCGTTAGCTTTGAAAAATGACTGTTTGAAGCTAAATTTAACAATCAAAACGTTGACAAGTATTTTTTCTTTTCTATAATTGAAGTGACGTGCAAGACCTGCTGTCACGGAGTTAGTCTTTTTTTAATCAAAATTTAGTTAATTTATATTTTATGATTCACCAAAATATATGCACTGATGAATATTCTCGAAGAATAATGATTTCTATGAATTTTTATCTGCTCGAAAGGAAGCAGTACATGGAAAAAAATAAACTGAAACAATACAAAAATGTTAACCCTCTATGGGCCCGTGTAACTTTCAGGTCACATTCCAATATATCGATATTTTACCAAATAATTATGGCTTTTTTCGTGAGATGGCTTGAATTGAAATTAAAAGTCACATAGTTAATAAAACAAATTTACTTAGCTTTTATTGTTAAATGGGTTGTATACTTAACTTATTATAATATTAAAAAACATCAATTTCATATTTTATACACTTTAATAACTATTAAAACAAGTAAAATAATGAATTTGTCTCGAAATATCTCACAAAAAGTTATTTCCTTTTTCTTTTATTTAATTAGAAAGTTGAAGTTGTTTACCCCTAAACTACGAACGACTTTAATTGTACCAAATGTAAACAATATTTCCCTTGTTTACCTTAGGATATTTTTAATCATTGTTTTGTTATGTATAAAATTTACACATGTTTACAAAAATGAAAACACAGCTTTCCTGTATATTTTTAATCATTTCAGTAAAGAGATAGTGTCTTTTGTAATCAAATCTTAGTTAATTTGTAGTCTATGGACTCGGGAATATAATTTTATTTACAAAAATATTCTTAACGTATTTTACAAAGTAGCTACTTCCTTTCGAGCATTAGACGAAAAAATCATAGAAATGACTATTCTTTGAGAATATTCATCAGTGCGTATATTTTTGTGAATCATAAAATACAAATTAAAAAATTTTGTTTACAAAATACACTAAGTCCGTGGCAGCAGACTGCACCACCTTTATGAGGTTATTTCCCAGTAAACAAATATAAATAGTTTCTTATCTAGGAAACTAGGTGATTTTGAAATTACTCAGGAACTAGCTGATGTCTGGTTCCAAATTTCTGTCTAAGAAGTTAGCAAGATTTTTGTTATTTTAACAAGGTTGTCCTTGGTGTGAACTTTCTACAACTCACAATTAATTTTTATTTAACGATCAAATAATGTTTTGGATCGATCAAAAAATCATTTTAATTGATCAACAAAATTTATAACTATCAAAATTTTCATTTTAGAATTGTTGGGATGCCTGCAGAATGAGACAAACAACGAAGTGGATTGAATTAACGTTTTGTTGTTAATTATTTGTTCGATTACTCAATATTAAATTATAATTCATAATCTGCAAATATTATAGGTAAGTGTTATTTTAATTGCACATATTTTTTATATATAAAACAAATGTAATTATATAAAAATTATGTATCTAATGGTTTGTTGCTGATTAATTGTTGTTTCACTTAATGAGATATGGTGTTTTTATGTCTAAAGTATTTGTTCAGTATTATATCTCATAAAGTAGGAAGCATTCTGCAAAAATAATAATTGTATAGACACTTTAAATGAAATAAAGTAGAGTCAAGCATATATTGCATGTAAGTAAAAAATTATATTATTAAATACAAATAAATCAGACAGCTAATGATAAAAACATTAATTTATGAAATAATTGTTAAAAGTTTGGTGCAATATTTTTATACTTGTTTACTTATTGCTTCGTATTTCATTAAAGATGTATGAATAATAAAATGTTTTTCCCAATAATTTGATTATCAAATAATCATTAAATATAATCGAATATCAAAACATATTTTTCATTAAAAATATTAAACTTTCGAAAATTGTGAAATAGATCTAGATTGTACATTTACAAAACATCAATTACGTAAGTTCCAATAAAAGAATTTCGAAATTGAATATATATTGACGTACACTTTTTTCAAACGATTTCTACGATTATTTCTATTTTTATCATTGAACAAACATTATGAAAGATTTTGCTTTTTTACTTTCGACAGGAGAACAAGTGTAGCCTATCAGAATTATTAGATACCACCATTAAAGTTCAAGTGGAGGTCATTTCGTTTCTGTAAGATAAAGTGCCTCGCATCATTATTGTATTTCCTATTAATAATGTTAACAACATCCTGCATGAAATGGAAGCAACAGTGATTGATGCGATTAAATTGTTACAATGAGTTTATGGAACCGATTACCGTAAATTTGAATTGCAGCTGTAACATACATCATTTATTGACTTGTTCTCATATTTTATTGCGCATTACAACCTTGATCTTTTTTTTATTGAACTTTTTTTACACCATTTCAGCTAATATATATTAAATTTACAGTAGTCATTTATTTAAATGATTCAATTGAAAACACTGATTAGTATTTTAAGATCAATTCATTATCCTTCATTAATACAAATGTAGAGTTTTGTTAGATCAATTAAAAGAAAATATTAATGGATTGAAATATCACTTAGTTTCATGCACAACAATTATTTCATAAATATAGAACAGAGGGTAGTTTGTGTAACTGAAATAACTTGTTGCTAATGAATTTTATTTCTAATCCAAGTCGTTATGTCTTTCAGAGTACAAATTGTTCATTTCGAAATCGCAAATTTATAACAATGGACAACAGTAAAAGACTGTCTCGTTGGTACTTTGGTGGACTAGCTTCTGCTGGAGCAGCTTGTGTCACGCATCCTTTGGATTTGTTAAAGGTATAACAGAGATATAAAAGTTTAAATAGAAATAAGCAAAGTTACTGATTTCAACATTTGTTCTTTTTTTTTTTGCTTAAATATTTGTTGACGTATTAGTTTATTTATAATTATAGTAAATAACACCGTTCAAATGAATTGTTAGTGAATATAAAAAAAGTCTGTAGATCAAAGAAATTGAAACGTGCAGAGCAGTTGCATAACACGTCGAAGCGCGGATGAAATATCACCGTGATTTCGATTATCCGTTTCATCTGACAGTTTGTTAAATATAAACGCGAATGTAAATTTTACACAGGTACGGAAACTTGTTTATAAATAGATTAACTCTTACCAACACTAATTCAATCATATAAGTCGTATGTTAATATGAAGTAAACGAACGCGTAAAATGTATGATTATGTCAATGTAAACAATGACAAAAATAACATTTAGGAATTATTTTTACTTTATGATATTAGTAGCAGTATTTTTTTTAAAAAAAAACTAGATGAAAAGTATGTAATTTAAAAATAATAATTATCATTTTTTATAGTACAGGCTTATTAATTTTTACATAGTAATTATTAAATAAAATCTAATAAATTTATTAATTTACAGCAAAATATATCCTAAACGTTTGCGTTACAATATTGCTACTTTATATTGTGCATTATTTAATGTATTTTTAATTGTGTTATAGGTTCACTTGCAAACGCAACAAGAAGGCAAATTATCACTATCAAAACTCACGGTACAAATTGTTAAAAAGCAAGGTGTATTTGCATTATATAATGGACTAACTGCATCTCTACTACGACAACTCACATACTCCACAACTCGTTTCGGTTTTTACGAGGTATAATTGATTCACTATGGGACTGGTGTATATGCATATAACAAGAACGTTTAACCAAAAGGCTTGATCCAGTTCATAAAATTTGTCCATCTTTCAAATGATAATTTAATGATCCATGTATTTAATAATTACAATATCTACAATCTTAGAGAAAAATATAAAGTTATGTAATAGATATAAATATTACGATTAGATAAATGTGATGATCATTGTTGTCTCTTTAACTTGGATGACATTTCGTTTTAGTTACCTTAATATGATTGTTTTGATAACAATTATTTGATAATAATGATGAACCGTAAAAATTAATTCATTCTCAACCAAATGAACATTAAAAGTTATATTTTTATTAATTAAAGTGAAGGATCATTAGTGGACCAAGTTCAAACTGGTTAAATTCCTGTGGAATACATATTTGTGAATATTAGATGTATGATTAATTCCAATATAAATTGAATTTCTTTGTTATCTATTTCAGTTTGGGAAACAAAAATTAGAAAAATCAGGACAGAGCACTCCATTTTATCAAAAGTTATTATTGGCGGGAATATCAGGCGCCGCGGGCGGCGTTGTTGGTACTCCCGGGGATCTAATAAACGTTCGGATGCAAAACGACATTAAGTTATCCAAAGAACTTAGAAGAAAGTAAGAACCGTTTCGTTATAAATAATATAAATAACAATAATGAAATACATTTTCAATAAAAGTATCTAATTGTCATTCTTGTCGACTTATAGAAACATAAATTGTAATTGCGTTCGATATCTTAAGACCTTGAAAGTTTCTTTGAATACCGTTTTCTTTTTCTAAGCTACAATTTCGTAATACAAATTTAAAAATAAAAGCTGATTTTGAATGATCAAGGTTGTGCAGAAATAGAGATTTTTAGATTTTCTATTATTTAAACTATGAATGCATTCAAGAGTATATTTAAAGTATACTTTCAAATAATTTTAATACCTTTGTTTCAATGCATTGTATAGTTATGTATTTTAAATGAATAATAGAGGACATTTTTGAATTGTTTTTATATCATAGTATGAAATGTATTTTTTTATCTTTTTTTGTCTTCCAATGAAAGTGATGCTCTTTAAAAATATGCTCCAACAGTGTATCAAAAAGTCAATCAATAAAGTTAGACGAGTTCATTTTTTAACTCCTGTCTATCGTATCAATAATGCCAGTCGACTTGGACTGTGAAAGAGATGATCTCACATGACTTATCGATTGAACTGTTAAGTGATAATGAAAATACTTCTATTATTAGACTAAATTACCCGTGGAAAAATGGGTTTCCAGAACATTTTTTTTTATTATATATGACTTCATAATAATGAATTACAAATAAAATGTGTGTTAATGAAATATATTATACTTTTAGTTACAAACATGCATTGGATGGTCTAATTCGCGTTACACGCGAAGAAGGTTTTTTCCGGCTTTTTAATGGATGTTCCACTGCTACATCTCGAGCTGTACTTATGACGATCGGTCAGTTAAGCTTTTACGACCAAATAAAAATGTTGCTTCTACAAACCCCGTATTTTAATGATAATCTAGTGACACATTTCCTGTCCAGTTTATCAGCGGTAAGTCTGTTTTACTCGTTGTTATTATTATTTTTGTTATATTCTTAATTTACTTTCATGAAAATGTTGTGGTGAGCATATATATAAGTAGCCATGGATAATTTTCAGGGTGCCATTGCAACCACTCTTACGCAACCTTTGGATGTATTGAAAACGCGTACCATGAATGCAAAACCTGGTGAATTTAAGGTATGTAAATTTCACTGTAATGAGACATGTGAAAAAGATTATGTCATATGTTAATATGGAGACTTTATTTTATGAATACAATAATGTAATTATAAATTTTCAGAGCATGGGCCATTTAATCATTTACACAGCCAAATTAGGACCTTTAGGATTTTTCAAGGTAAGCTGTATCAATACTTTATCAACAAGTTATTATAATTTAAAAAATGAAAAGAAATTTTATTCATTTAAGAGATAAAGAACAAATTAGTAATTTTGTTTTTTCTGCTTTGTTTTCATCGTTTAGGGTTACATTCCAGCCTTTGTTCGTTTGGCACCGCAAACAATCTTGACCTTCGTTTTTCTCGAGCAGCTCAGAACCAATTTTGGCTTTTTTCCACTCGTGGACATTTAAAACTTAAATTTTTGATTGGGTAGAGCACTTAGAACAAATACCATTTACACAATGTTTTTTTTTCTTTACTTTTATTATTACATATGTATTTTTTAGACATTGATACATATTTTTTCTCAATAATATTAAAATAGTGATTTTTTTTACATTTTTTAGGCTAACATTTTATTGTTAAATGTATTTGAGATGAAAATTTGCCTCTCATTAATGGAAAATTTTGTTTTGATGTATCATTGTTATTGTCTTTTTAGTTAAAAATATGAAATGTACATTAACCAATCAAAACCTGAACCAAAGGACAAGTTTGATCAAAAAAAATGTACATATGAAATGTAAATTAACCAATCAAAACCTGCACCAAAGGACAAGTTTGATCAATCGTTCGTATTATTTATTGAGATATATACGAGCAATTAAGCAAATATCTGATATGTAATATAATCTTACTGAACATTCCAAAAACCGGTTATTGTACACTTCAAACTTCCGCGTTACAATTTGTTACTTGAAACGCAACAGATAAAGTCTGTTCTTCTTCTTTTCTTAAATCACTTTGAAGTTTTCTTAATGTTTCGTACTTTTTTGATGAAATATTTTTAAACTATTATTTAAACAATAATAATCTATACATATTTGTGGAAGTTTTGAATGTACGTACAAATTAATATATGCTGGCATATATAAGTGTATATACGTATAAATATTTTCGTGTTTAAATAGAGTATTTAATGTACTGTGCGCACAAAGCGACATGCAACGTTGTACCTAATATTGTTTTCAAGATAAAGTGGGTAATTTTGTATGTAAATATATAATACGTATACGGAAAACTTAGATAAAACTCTTTAATTCCTAATAGCAAGAAATAGTAAAATTAAAAGAAATGGAAATATTAAAAAGAAATTTCTATGTCTGATTATAGAAATATTTTTGGTATTTTTTAATTAGTATATAGTAAAGTTGAACAATCATTAGTAATTATAGAAAAATATATTATAATTGTTGTACCTCTAGTATTGCAAGGGTATCATTTATATTTTATGTTCAGTTTTTTCTCATTTATGATGCGATAAAAACTTTTACAACATTTTGTAAAGTTCTATACACAGAAAGGGTTCATATTATTTAATTGCATATTAAATAACAACTTTTCGAATATTTTTTGCTATTGGGAATAAATTTAATTTTTTCAAACAAGCTTGAAGAGGTTTAAAAATCAATGCAAGATTATGGGTTTTTTCCCTAAACTTTACGTTGGTCAAAATGTATGCTTATTTAGACATTGCCGCCGTATACTTGTTCTGTTCAGAATTTTTACCCTGAATTTTTACGCTGTGGACTCATGTGTAATTAGATTATTTAATCTGGATGAAAACTTTGCCACAAGAAAAAAATTATACTAAAATTACTTTACTTAGTTCTGTCGCTGTATGATCTGTATGTAAAATTTTACCATACCACTAAACTATTTATTCTACCAGATAATTGTATGAAAAAGATGGATCATATAACGAAATCATTGAGTAAAGTAATTTTTGTTCTAACTTTTTTCTATGTGTAACTAATATAAATTTGTCCGAGTAAGTTTAAGACAGGATTCTGAAAAACCGAATTCACGTTGTTCCTATTGTCAAGTAAACGGAATTGGGTGTTCAATTACATGATGAATTAGAACCGATTAGGAGGGTCATTTGTAATAATTCGTTTTTCCATGTGTTGGTAATGAAATGACATGTAAATAGAATGAAATGTAGAATCAAGCGATTGATCGTTGAAAGAAGTTGTTTAAATCAACGATCGTACGAATTAAAATATGATATTTTTGTATGTGAAATTGATTTTGACAATAATGTAGAGATTGTATACACAGTCTTGTTGGTAGGTGAGATATGTTTAAAGAGAAAGATGTACATTGTTAATAAAATTTAGAATTGAAGGAACTGAATTACATTATAAATGATAAAAATTACAATTTAATCTTATTTTTTTATTCTACCAATACAAGGTTATTAAATAAAATAAAATATTTGAATGACTAATATTGATTATTTCAGTTCAAGGGTATTTCAGCTGCTTCAATTCAGAATTTTGTATAAATAAAAGAAAAAGGAAAAGTTTCAATGCTTGAAAAAGATATTGATGTGATGTCAGTTGAATCCGATGCCATTAACAATGCTAAAAATTGTTCGTAAATAGATGTCTTTAGTTTTATACAAATCAAGCTGATATTTTTATGAGGATTGAAATTTCGATGAGAACATTCGATAATGTAAATTGGAAGAAAAGTCTACTTATTTCCATGTATTTATATCACAGAAAATTTCAGACATATATTATAAATGTTTGATATTGTTCGAATTATTGAATTTGTATCATCGAAATTAAAGTAATTTGCTAAGAATTTATGAAACATTCCATAATCGGGTGTAATTGTATCCGGTGCTATTGTAAACCTTCGATTTTATATTGAAAATGTGATGTTGCAACGCAGCTAAAGGTAACGAACACAATACTTTTTTTGATGCTTACACATGTGGAAGAATCAATTTGTTCGATAACTTTCAGCACAACCTTTGCTTGGATGTAATGGAATTGAAATTTATATAAAAATTTAAGCAAATAATAAAGCAAAGCAGAGATGTATATTTTTTACATTATGCAATCATGAACGGAGATTTTTATTTTTGACTTTCAATTTTGCACTTCAAACATCTCATTTCTCGTGCCATAAACGCTTTTAGAATCTCCTTTCACGATTCACATAGAATTTTTTTTTTTGCATTTATAACGTTAATTAAAATTTTTGTTGCTATGTTAAATTTTTATCATTTATTTATTACTCAAATAAATTTATAAATGTAACGAAATCTATGAGTTTTATGTATTGGGGTAAAATAAAAAACACAATCCAAGATGGTAAAACAAATTTATTTCAAAAAGACCAGTGACGTGTGTCAAACTGTACCTCGAAAGCCTTCATCTAGAATAACTTTATCAAAAAACAATAAGTACAGTGAAACATACTGTACAATTTGTATTCATCCATAATCACGATAAAAAATTTGAACGTTGTTGTGTTTCTTAGTTAATGCACTTTTTATGGGAAGCAGTTCGCGCAATTTTTCCTTCAAAAAATTGCAACCGAAACTCACAAATCAATTATAAAAAAATATATTCCAATCAGGTTTAACAACTGTGAACTGCTCCTTTTTAAATAATTAAAAATAAAACAAAAAAGTAATGGTTCCAAAAGATATCTCAAAAAAGATATTGGTACGCAAAAACGCCATCTAAAAATTGCATCCCAATAGATGAAAATCAATAGCAGTCAAAATAATTATATAAAATGCAATTAAAATATTTTTCCTACTGTTTATTTCAATGCATTGTGAAAAAAATCAAATATATATTATTGTTTGATTTTTTAAAAACAAGTTTGTGCATGATTGAGCACGAAGAATTAATAAAAAATATGCATGGGCGTCCGCGAAGAAAAATACTTTTCCACGCATGGAAGTTTTCTATACTATTACGAGAAAAAGTAATTTTTATCGCAGCTACTAGAAAAAAAATTAATGATCGTTAGACTCACTAAATTATACTAATTGATTTTTTCTAGTTGGGATGATAAAATTGATCGAAAAAGAAAAATAAATTATTTTTGTACAAACAATATTGAAAGAGTTGACCAGGAAGATTGAGCGTCTTTTATATACAGCCAATGACTGTCTTGTACTCTGTATCGTCCGAATCTGAAAGAACGCATTTTTGGCACTGTTTAGAGTAAGTCTCTCTTTTTTCGATTTTGTTCAATAGCAGATGATTGATGAAATATTGATGAACAATAACTTTATCACTGTTTATTCGTTTTCTTGCGATAAGAAAGAATCGAAGAAGCGTAGCGAAAGAGAGAAAGATGATGAATCATAGACGGTAATAATAATTTGTTTGTGTTTTGATTTGGATAGATTTTGGTAGCTCCATCTCTATCTAATGAATTGATATCAGCATTAGTAGAGTTAGCGTTTAACGAGTTAGTCGGACCTGAATGATTGCGGTTAAGGCGTGGGTGAGTTCAAGTTAGGGCTGCCTGGAGTTGACGAGGACATTGATGGAGTACCTGGTGGCGATCCTTCTAATGGGCACACCAAGTTCCCATAGTCGATCTCATTTTTGCTCTTTTTGCGCTTTAAAGTAAATTGAGACTTCTTTGGTACCTGAAATATAATATCATATATAAACTTTCAAATTTGTCCATAATTGCAAGTTATAACTAAATCGTTTACAACAATTTATCAAACGAGCGTATACCTTTATTCTAGCCGTAAGTGTAAGAGGCACAAAACCCAAGGTGCTCTCCATATCTCTTTTCTGTTGAACTACTTCGCGACCTAAGATCTCATTAAAGTTGACTGTTAAGTGGCGCCTTAGTAATGTTTTTGCTGGAGGAATGCTCAACAGCGTTGCAAAAAGTTCAGAGGTAAATCGACTTTCGTATACCATCAAGCCTCCGTGTACTCCGGAACCCCTCATGTGCGGTGCGTATTCGGCCAGATCAACTACCCTGAGCCATTCCATAACTCTGTGATTTGTCCATAATGAGACGTTTCTGCAATCAGCACCGTCACCGATGACAGAGCGTCGTTCTAAACTGTCGAATTCAAAATTTATTTCACGGAGAACCTGAAATAAGAAACATATTGTAAAATAAGAATAAACTTTAAGCAGATTGAAAATATAAAATAAAGCCAAAATAAGTAGAAAAATTAAAAAGGGAAATTTATGAATAATACATGTTGAAAAAACTTACTTGAATTCCACGTCTTAAACTGGCTGCTTGCAATTGAGACAAAACACCCAATGTAATTAAATCTTCTGTTGTCAGTCTGTGCAGCACTCTGCCGTCAACTTTGGCATTCAAAAAAGCATCTTTATGCTGGGGCAAACCCACATCGTCCAACCACCGCAAAACTGCTGCATTATCCATCTACAAATATAAATTAGGTAACATAATTCATAATAATTATTTAAAAAAATCTATTTCAAGATCAACTTAATGTAATTTTTATTTGTAGAGCAGATATCCCACAATTTCCTTTTAAAATGTATCAGTTATTTTTGCTCCACCTCGTATATTTATACATTACATATAAGAATTAATAATTGCTTTAGTCACCTTTTCAGAGCCCAAAAAACCGGACCCGTTGCTTCGCTCGCATTCGATGGCATACAACAATTTTTTCCTGTGCAATGCATTTTTAATGTCTATTTCTTTTTCAATTTGATGCTGAGTTGCATCCAGTAGTTTGGCACCAGTGGCTCCCCATCTTTTCAGGTCATTTGTGTAGCATTCGAGTCCCAATCGCGACAGCCAATCACCAATTTCATCGACTGATATGTCTGCTAAATTTTTAGAGATACTGTTCTCTACTATTTGAGGCGATTCAATTACAGTTTTCTCTTCATCAGCTGAAAATGTCAACAGTACTATTATAATGATTGTTTCACTATTAAATAAATTAATTACTTATTTTATTTTAAGAGGAAACTGACATTTAGTTAACATTAATTTAAGCTTTGCCATGCCAAATATTGTTTCATTGTCTGTCTTAATACAAAAGATTCGAAATAATAATTTTTCAGGCAAACATACAACGAACAAGCGAAAGAACTTGCATTTAAAAAAAAAATATCGTATTTAAATACAATTCTCCTTGATAAATTAATTTTCGTACATGACCTACGAAACCAAAACAAAATATAACACTCAATTATTTTATTATCAATGAAGACATGGCTTGTTTTTATTGTCGTATCCAAATGAAAAGTGACTATTAAGTGGCCGAGTCATTAATTTTTTGGAAATTTACTATCGAAATCGTCTTTAGAAGGTCGTGTTTTGCAAAAGCAAAGAAAGTTTTTGGTAAAAATTGGTACATTAGAATTCGTTGAAAAAATATTGTCACGAGTATTAGCAAAATGTTAATGCAAATATTTTTTACATAATTTAACTTAAATTCAAGGTACCTGGAGAAGATTTTGAGAAAATGATAATACCAAATATTTTACTAAAAGGAATATAACGATTCTTTTAATAAGATTGCAATCTATTTATAAAGTATAAATATAATTAATACAAGCATATAAAACATTAATTTATGAGCAATGCAAAATTAGGGTAAAATATTATATGGAGAAAACAGCGATTGCACAGACAAGCATGCCTAGATCGTATAACACTGGGACGACTGAAACCTAAAACAGGGGCTGACAGACACCTCGCGTCGACTCCCCTCGCGGCCAATGAATTACTTGAGTGCGCGACGAATGATACATTCGAAGGCTTACCAAACACCACGCCTTTCTTCGAAGTAGTTGGTGGTCGCGGAAGACTGCTATACTGACCGGCATGTCTACTAAATCTCTCTCCCTAAAATGTATAAATTATATATGTTTAATAATACAATATATCATGTTACAAATACAGTTTATAAAGTCAGCAATTAAATGATAATTTTTACGATTATATTGGATTATATATAAACATCTTAAAGTTTGGAAAAATTTTAATATGAAATATAAAGTAATTAGAATTAAAATAGTCTTAATCATATGAACACAGACATTATGTACACATTATACACAAAAAATTAATTTTGTTTATAAAACACATGCACAATCACTATCATGGACCACATTAAGGTCTACTTACGTGCTAAAACATTAGAATACTAGAATAAATGTTGCGTATCCTACGGGGTACGCTACCTTTAAACATTTTTGTTCAATAACAAAACTAACGAATAATAAAAAGCATGACAAATTCATTCCAAACTTTTAAATGTATAATATTATATGGTAATTATATCGTATAGTATTATATGATAATTTTAAATTTACAAACATATATTTACATTGGACAAAGGACTCGTGTTTCGCAAAGCTAAATTCTCATGCTCCAAACTTGCTTGTCTTAACTTCATTTCCGACAATGAACTTAATAATTCGAGTTTTTGCGTTTCCAAAGCACTGCGAGATAATATTTCCTAAACATTGATAACCAAATTATTAACATACTTATTAACGCACAAAAATATACTACAAACAAATTATAAGTGCCACTAAAAAAGAAATATTTATATATAATACGAAAGTTTCACTTTCATACTAACAAGTCTAATTAAAAAATTCTAAAATATTTACAAAGTATTGAGGAGATATCAAGATAACATTGTGCATCATTCGATAAACATAGAACGTTATATTCTATTAAGGTAACATAACACTGTAAATATCACCTTTTGTAACGCTTCCTCCATCTGTCGAAGAACATCTTTTTTATCCTGCAACAAATTCTCCAGTTCCATGATCTTACTCGACTGAACGTCAACCTGTTCTGAAAGAACCGACACTTCCATTTGAAGTGCTCCACGTTCAATTTCCAGTTTTCTCAGTCGTTCCTAATAACAACGAAATAATATAATAACTTAATATATGTTTGGTGTCTGATTCAATGTATTAATAATATAATACTGGATATAACACATAAAATATGATTTTCATGCCTTTTACTGAGCACTATAAAAAACCTCTTATCATTTACTTAGATCAGTAAATCATTATAATATATTAATACATTACTATAATAATATAGATCTCCCTGAGCCATTTTGAAAACAATGCATTCTTATAACGCATTATAATAATAAAAAAAGGAATTTATTTTTTTACATCACTTTGTACCTCCGTACTCGTACAATAATTACTGATGTACGGATTGCCATTGCACTGAAACTGTTGCAGCGAGCAATAATGAGGCTTGTCTTTGTCTATTGAACAACAATTAAGCTCGCTTTGTGATCGAGCTCGTTGATCCCGTTCAATTCTGTTACGTAATCGACGCCTCCTTCTATCCAGAGAACCTGTGCATTTGCTGGCAGAGTTCACAGTCAAAGATGTGGAACTGTTAGTGCGATGTGGAATCGAATGCATGGAACAGTCTTTGGTCGCCGGTTGTTCTTTCTGGTAGCTCTGACCATGATGACATGAAGCGTGCATGTGTTTACAAGGCGATGACAAATTTTCTTTTGAGTGACGATGAAAAGAGTCTACTGTCATACTAAATAATTATTTTACCAATTAGTAAAATTATAATTTTATATAACTACGATTATTAAGTAACAATGAAATCTTTATAATTATGTAAAAAGACGAAAATTGTTTCTATTAAAACTTTAATAAGAACATTTTGTCGTTTCGTTACAAACATTACCTTGCACAAGAAACTGGGTAAAGTGGGGGCAAAGTGGCAAAATGACCCATATTAGCTGCAGCGCAGAGATTTGGCAAACTTCCTTGCAAAGCCATCATTCTGTTATTGTGCACCATCAGACAGTACTGTGCATTTAAAAATAAAGTAGATCAATATATTTTTGTGTTCTCTTGCACATTTAATTGCGTTTGCTTCACAGAAAAGTAACTGATGGGAATAATAATTTTAAAGTAAATCGCGTTTAGATTTACACATTTAATTTTAATAATTGTTACAATTGTAAACAATATTTTAAACCGACAAATATTCGCTATAAATCTCAATCTATATTTAAAGCGTACAAATTTGCATTAAAAATAAAATAAATCTTTCAATTAGATTTATTGTACTGAGAAAAAGAGTATTTCAACTTCCAAGTGGTGTCTATTTAAAGAAGTCAACATCATTTAATAGCATGCATTAGTTTCATGCTAAGTACAATGTTTGCGAATTTCTTTTCTTATATATTGACAAATTTTAAGCATTCAAATGTGCAATCTTTAATTATTCTCATTATAAGTATATATATATATATGTGTGTGTGTGTGTGTGTAATTTAATTATTAAATCAAAACAAAGAAAGAAAAACAACAAAGTAACGTATGAAGAATAACACTGACCTGACACAAGCAACCTTGAGACTGACAAAGAAAGTGTGACTGATTGCAGAAACTTCGGGGGCAACTGTCTGGGAAATCGTCTCCACGCTCTGACGTCGAGGAAGTTTCGGATGAATCGTAAGCTTCGGAGGGCGTCCACCGCCTATCCCAGCACTTTACTGTTGAAGCTGCGTCGGATGTGTCCGACTGGGCATCTGATCATGAGTTTTCCAATCACTCATAAACATTATTCTTTTCAGTTCTTCAATTAAATTTACTCGACTATATCTTATAAACGGTTATTAAAAACGACAGAGAATAAAAAGAAAATGACAAGCAAATAAATAATGACGAATAAAAACAAAACAAGGAAAGGAAGATTCAGTTTGAAGAGACATTGCTTGACACCATAATTATTACTCCAAAATGAGGAACTCTAGCGCGAGTCAATGTACGAAAGCACATAGTCAATGTACGAAAGCACATTGACTAGAATTTATTCGTTTGGATGTATCCCCACCAAGTTATTTTAGTAACGCAGATTTATACGTGTGTTGGTGTGCACATGTTATGTGAAAGAGGCGATGAAAAATTCAGTGCCTTTTTTGTCCGTCTCTTATCCTCGGTTTAAATCGTACGAAAAATCATAGAAATTCATTATTAAAATTCCAATTAAGGACAAACAGAATAATGAATCCATGTGACATTTAATCTTCTTTTGCGAATTAATTATGAAATTTAATAAAATCTAGTTTATATAGAAGCAAGAATGAAAAATCCTGTTTTTATAACTTATAATATTCATATAAACAAAAACATAATAACAATGTTCCACACAAAGGATAATTGATCCAATTCAAGAAAATCCGTAATTAATAATCACAGTTTAAAACTCCTTAGTATGAGGATTTTCAATTTGTGTTAGTAATGTCTATTACAATTGAATCTTGTTTATATAAATATATCAAGTCATTTATTTATCCATCTTTTTCTATTTTAATATGAGTATAATGGTTAGGCTTTAATGAAATTTTAAATTTTACGAATTTTGCAAAATTTAGAGTGCAAAAAATATAAAATTGGAAAATTAAATTTAACGAAGTAACAAATAAAAACATTAACTAAAGTCAAATGTACAATTTAAAAAAAGAAAAAAAAAATAAAAACCCTAACACACCTTTTGCGCGACCTTTGTCTTCCTCCTCCAATATCGGGTGCAAATCTTGTCGTTCACCATTGACCGAAGCACACCAAGTACTTTCCATAATTTCGCAATCGCCACGTCCCCTTATCTCACATTTTTCTCAACGCATAGTTCATCATTCATACATTGCTTTATGATGCACTGCGATGCTCAAAATAATGTCTAAGGATAACGACGAAAAAGATAATAACCCAACAGAGACTATTTTGCCGAGACAGAATGTGTCTGACATGGGCTCATCCCGACAACTAAAATTAACATTACAAAATCCTTCTCGAGACGAAACTTATAAATAGAGACTCTGCTCTCCCTCTCAATTCGTACATCTGGATTTTATATATGAAACTAAGTGAAATGAAGATGTTAGATTAAATTGAATCCTTTTGTGAACTGCCTGATACCTATATTTATATATTTCAATTATTCTTAATTTAAATTACTTATTCATTTGACATTAATCAAATCACTATATATTAATTTTTCAATTATATTCTTTATAATTTATTAATATCAATAAATAAATAAATTTTTAATAAAATAATTCAATGAATATATAAAATCTATGTAATCAAATATATATTAGTGTCCTTATTTATATTAATAAAAAGAAAAATATTGGAAAAATAGATATATTATTCTTAAGAAACATATATCCTTGGAAATGAGAAGAAAGTTCCTCACAATCAAGTTAATTATTCAGATGTTTATAATTTGTAGATATACTCCCACAAATATTAGCAATGAATGAATAGGAAACGTGCCAAGATAAATGTAAGATAAATTATTTTCATTCGCTTGAATAATAAATCGTATTCTGTCTAAAAGTCAACATATTTAATCACCATACACTTGATTAAATTTTGCCTGAGGAAAATAAGCTTAAGTAAAACGTTCTCTAAATAATATTAAAATCAATACAATGATCATAAAAATCACTATTTAATAAGACTTACTTTCCTGATTACTGAAAAGTTTATTATCAAAATAATATATTAGTTTATTTATTTTCTTTTCTTTTCTCATAAAATGGCTCAGGGAGTAATTTATCATGTAGTAATTTTGATAACAAATATAATAAGAATATTTATAATTATTAGAACAATACTAATTTAAAAAACTACTTATACGTAAACAATATTAAACAAAATCATACCGGTTTCATCCATTGGAGTAAAATTTCAACTGAAGTTGGTTCAGGTGGCGGTGGCAATTTTGGAGCACTTTTAATTGCAGAAATAAGATTCTTGGTCGCCTCCTTAACAGAATCCTTCCACTCTGCATCTCCGCTGGCTCCTTCTGTACAAGTACCTATCATTTCAAAATAACAATTCAGTATTTTCATTTAATGCAAAACATAATATAAAATTCAAGCAGAAAATTAAATTTTATAAGAAATTTAAGAAGTTTTATATTACTTGTTTGATAACTGTTTAAATAAAATTATTTATAAGTTAGTGATTTGTTATAAATATTATGAGGAATAAGTGGAAAAAAATAGTTGTGATATAGTAAATGAATACCAGAAATAATGCCATCAATTTGTAGTAAAGCCGCTTCTAACATTTTACTGGCCTCTGCTGTTGTTTTTGCGAGCAATGTCGGCGATTCAATTACTTCCGCGCTACTGTTACTCATTTCACCCTTACCCATCACTTATCTCTGTACAGAATATGCTGTCGATTAATAAAGCCCGCGTACAATGTTATATACAACACGAGATCTTAATTATTGATCGAGTGAGCATTAATAAATATGAAATTTTTAGTACTTTATAAAACATTGTTGATTATTAATTTCTGCAGAATTTCTTTTAATAGAAAACAGTTAAGTGGTGAAATTGTATTTAAATTAATTTTTCTATTTTATTGAAATTATATTTTAATATAATAATATAATTTTGTCCTAATATTTTATAAAAAATAAAATTAACCACTTTTGTAACAGTATATTAATATATGGAACTTTTTTTTATTCCTGAATATCTGTTAAGTCATTATATATGTAGGTTAAAAAAAAATAATAGAAAATTAATGATATTAATTGTATTAATTAAAGCTATTTTTAGTTTATATGAAAGTTGATATTCGTTGTTATTAGTGATCAATATATTTCTAATATTGAATTAACTATATTAATATACTTATATATTTATGAACACGAATTAATAAATGTCTGTGATATTGAATATTGAATCAGTAATAAACTTTCCAACTTTTACTCTAAAATATGATACATCAAAAATTTTACCCAATGTCAACATGTATACATTTAAAGAATTCTGTGGAAGCTTTCAAAACAATAATAATTTTTAATTTGCTAAACATTTCTTGGAATGTAGTATTTGAAAAAAAACCTACCACATTCAATAATTAATTGTTAAAGGTTATACAATAGAAATTAATGCACGATCCCAAGGGACAAATATACATTCATCTCACCATATCTTTCCATGATGATATTTATCTAGTCAATGAATCTTGACCAAATCGCTAATGCTGTGCAAACTATATTAAATATTTGTGACAAATTGAATATGATCGAACAGTACAAATCAACAGGTACACATGAGAGCTACGCCCAACCAATAGCTATCATAACAGAAGACTTTCCGTCTTCGTCTGGCCTTGCGCTTCCCCTCTCTTTTTCGCTTCGATAAACTTTTCCCCATCTAAAATAAGTGTGGGATGTCACATAATTTCTGTCACAAATTATTAATAAAGCTATTTTGTTGCACGACTTCTCTCCCTTGGTAAATTTATTTGTTGACTTCTTCACAATAATAAATTATCGTCTTATATTTTGTATCAATATAATAAGGTAAAATTGATACTTTTTACTAAACAAAATAAAAAGGAAAGCTCTTAAATTATTTATCAACAAGATATATATTGTCAAATGAAAAAAAAAGCTTAATATTATTTCAGATATTTATCGCAGGCTTTTGTATTTTTAAATAACAAATTCTACTTTTATTAATGTGTGGAATTAGAGAGTGAATAAATATATTGTAAGGTCAGACAGATTAAGTTAGGTTAATAAGTGAGATAAAATAAGTCACATCAAGTTTATAATTATAGTAGTAATTCCGCGTTGGGTAACAATGTTTATATGCTCTTATTTATCATGAAATTGTAAAATGTACATTTCTAATGAAACGTGTACTTGAGCAGAGCAGTAATGTACACAAACAATTGTTTGTTTACTTCACTTTTTTTTTGGTATTACTGGCAAGATTATAAAAGAAAACGAATTATTAAGGTTCATTTACAAACCACTAATTTAAAGCAATTATTAGTCATATTTAAATATTTACAAACATTATGTATAGTCGCACTTCCTTCGAAATTTGATACGACGCGTAAGAAGATAGAAATGGTTTGTCTCGAAAAAATGAGGCTTAAGAAGTAGAACAGCTGATGGATTTGCGAAGACAATACTGACAGTCATTGATATTTACATGTTCATAAAGAATTGATTCAACAAAGTAAATCACATTTTTTTCGCAAAAACCGGTGGAAAATTTACGTAAATAATAGAAATTGGCGACACCGCGCGATCCGTCATAAAACTAACTGATGAGATGAAGATGGCGCTGCTACAAACAAGATCTGTCATAAGGATCATAAGAGAAGTGGTATATTCGGAATGTGACATTATTGGCATGTTCCAAATTGAATAATTTTTTAAATTAAAAAAGGACAGACAATTCTGTTCATATAAATGCATCCTTTTTCAATTTAAGAAATCGTTCAAGCTGGAACATGGCATGTAATATGTTGCGAAGATTTGTCTCTTTTCTTCTTCATTTAATGATATCTTAAAAGAGAGAAATGAAACATCAATGATATTTTTTGAAAATAATTTCCAAATATACTAAAGATATGCTGCAAGAATTGAATAATCAATCAACGATAATGGTACCAATTTTACAACTAGCATTTTATCGACAGAGACATTAAGAGGATGTAAAAGTGCTTTATCCACGGACTTAGTGTATTTTCCATTTATAATAATATTATAGTATATTTTTGAATTTTTCGAGAAGAGCACCCTGCATAATAAATGGGAGAATTTATGCATTTGCAAATAGTGATATTTAATATAAAGGTATTCGTAAACAATGAGAATCTACAGGTAGAAAACTGTAACGTCGGTAAGTGCTTGCTTTGTAAAAATACACTAATTCCGTGGATATAGCACTTTTATATCCTCTTAAGGTGATGCTGTAATCCTGCTGCAACGGAGTTAGTGTTTTTGTAAATATTATTTTAAAAATGTTGATTTAATGCTTAACAAAAGTTTTAGCACATTCTTTAGGCATGGGAAAATATAATTCAATTACAAAACCAGAATTTTTAACTCAGTTTTAAGCGAATTTCTTGAACGCGTTTTTTTATCATCTCGAAAACGCGTTCAAGAAATTCGTTAAAAATTGATGACAAACTTTCAGTTACTTCAACGTTAAGTAATCCCCCAAATTGAGAAAATGTGCTAAAACTAAGTATATTAATTAATTCTTATATATTTTAATAAAAACAAAGAACGCCCTAATCTAGTAATTAACGCTTACGGCATCGCGTTAAAGTCAAGTGCAAGGACTGTTGTCAGGGAGTTAGTGTCTCATAATAAAAATTTTCATCTTCAATTAGGGATGAGTACTTGCTTGCATTTTTTTACAAATGTATTATTAGCATTTTCCACCACTTGTTTAATATTCATTTGTAAAATAATAAATTATATTAATTTAATTCAAACGGGATTTAATAATTTAAAAATTGTAAGCGGTCATAGATATTATTGCATTATCTATACATAAATTCGACCCATCTGGAACATGCTATTTGTATTGTACGCGCGAAAGTATAAGTATCAGATAAGGACACACTTACCAATTACATCTCCCTATCTCTGGCACGATTAGTTATATAGCAAGTTATATATATATATATAGCAAAGTGCATTCCACTATTATTACATTTCAGTGGTTTAAACGTTCCCGCCTTTTCGCGAAGAGACGCTACTCGCTAGTAAAAAATCCCTAGTTCGGCGAAGACACTCCCGCTTTTTACACTCTGGCATCATCGTTGAGCACGCCGGGACAGTGGCTGTCCGTTTCGTTGTGAGCGTCAAATATCGAAGCTTGTGTCGTAAGTACGCACACGATCGGAGAACCCAATTGTTCAACAGATTATTTCACGAAGGTGCGTGCTAAAGCCGCGTCCCCTTTACCGCTAAATGATCGCAATTAAGCGACAGCGCGCGGTGTAACGAGTTCGGCCGATTCCGGGGAAAGGGGACTGTTCTAACGGCGATAACAGTCGCGCGCGCCAACTCGACTCCGCTTAATTTCAACTCAGTTGGTTTTATTTTTCTGGTAGGATTAGGAGCCGGTAAACGCTGCAAGTGATACAAGATGGCGGATTTGCAGGGAGCACCGGTTAGCCAGGACGCCCTGTCCGTAGCCCAACTCGAACTCGGCGGTAATCCAAATGCCTTGGCATTGCGCAGGCCATTCGACCCAGTGGCACATGACCTGGACGCAACCTTCCGCCTGACTAGATTTGCTGATCTAAAAGGATGAGGGTGTAAAGTCCCTCAGGAGGTTCTTGGAAAACTCCTCGAGGGACTCCAGGCGGATGATGGTGGCGCCCAGGATCATGAACATGCTCACTTTATGCACATGGCCATACCGCGAATCGGTAAGATACATTAATTATAGTCATTTTATATTCCTCTATGAAAAGTGCGGCAAGTTTTCTACTAATTTTTCCTCCTTTTAATTACTTTTTTTTGTTTTTTGTTTTAAATAGTAGTAGTTTAGTTAAAATTTTCGTTGTTAATGTGTAATTTCGGAATATTTAATTCAATATAAATTGATTTCATTCAAAATTTATTATTTTCGCTCCTTTTATATTTATGCTAATACCTTGGCTTGTTTGTTTGCTATATGTATATATATATATGCAAATTGTTTAAAAATAAAATAAAATTTTAGTCACATGTTTATAGTACAATTATATATATACGCATACATACAAAATGTCTAAAACATTCTTTAACTTAATTTTGGTTAATTATTTTTTAATAGTAATGAATAATTTTAGTTAGTAAAAAACTTCAACCTACATTTTTCAGACAGTAAAAAATGTTAATCTATGTTCTTCAATATTTAATGCATTAAAATTTAATTATTAATTTATTATTGGGTGTATTATGTAAGGAAATTTGTTGAGAAAAATTTTTTTTTAATTTTAAATACAAAAGAGCAGGGCATTAAAACTTTGTAACCGACCCTGCAAACATGGCGATTATTTATCATCTCCCGCCGAATTTATCTCGCAATGCAAACGTTCCGTGTCGGAAATACTTGGCGCTGTGATCGTTAATCATGATTTGAACTACGTGTACGTTACAATACAGGAGATCTATTCTCAAGGATGAAACTAACTTCAATCATTAAAATATCTCTCTGTCTTTGACTTTTGCAAATTTTCTTTTTTCTTATTTAAATATGATAAATTAAATATCTTATCTTAAATAAACTGCATTTTAAATTATAATGTCATTTAATCATATGTATAAAAGATTGTCATTAAAACACATTTAATTGTAAATATTAATGAATTAAATTTTGTTGTTAACAAATCATTCTATTGTTTTAATATGAAAAAGAAAAAAATATTGATAATATTTTAATCTGATTTAGAATTTTAATGAGTATATATTTCCACTTCAAAACATTATAGCTAAGTGTCACGTATTCATATTTTTAAAACAATTTATTAGATTATTATATCAATATTATCATTTTGTATTTACTATGATTTTTAATAAAATATTACATTACAAATATTTTTTATTTATGTTTTGCAGGCATTGGCATGGATTCTTCCGTCACTCCACTAAGGCATGGTGGACTTAGCCTGGTTCAAACGACTGATTTTTTTTATCCTTTAGTTGACGATCCATACATGATGGGTATTTATGGAAAAGTTTCTTTGATATTATTTGATAATTCAATTTAATTAAAAATATATATTTAATTTAGATCATATTATTATTAAGTGTACTTTATATTTGAAAATCAAATTTCAAATTTAAAAAAAATCAAATATTGAAATTATATATTAATATTTAAATATCTATTTTTCATTGTATTAATTATATCTCAATTTTGTTTTTTATTTAAATTATTTATAAATACATTCCTTTAAAATTTAAGTTATATACAAAAATAAATATTTTAGAACATAAAAATATATGAAATAAATAGCTTGTAATTTTTCAGTTATGTTTAGAAAACAGAAAGTGGCTGATTTTAGACACGGATGAAAAGTACACCATACTGTTTACTACCTTAACAACACCTATAATTATTTTTCTTCCTTTTTAATGTGTTTCAAATTAGCTTTACACTTGTCTATAATTGCTGTCATTGTATCTTTGATTGCATAATGTATTATTGAAAATAGTCTTACAATATTCTATCTCAAATTTATATACTTCTGAAAAATATTAACAACCCAAAAAATTTTCTGAATATTTTAATAATAAAAATTAATCTTTTGGATTCCAGTGTCAAGAGAAATAATTACATTTAATTTTTTATTATTCTTTAGGAAGTTTGAAAAGAAAGCATATAAATATTAAAAATTATAAAAATTTTGTATAACTTGTTATAAATTAATTTTATTCGTTGTCTTTAGATGTATAAATGAAAAAGAATGATTATGGAATTCCTTGGATTGATTTTTAATTATAATATTAATATATTGTAATCGTTTATATGTTAAAAGGTAAAATTGCTTGTGCCAATGTCATCAGTGACTTGTATGCAATGGGTGTAACAGAATGTGACAACATGTTAATGTTATTGGGTGTCAGTACCAAAATGACTGAAAAAGAAAGAGACGTAGTAGTTCCTTTGATAATGCGGGGTTTCAAGGATTCAGCATTAGAAGCAGGAACATCGGTAACAGGTGGTCAGACGGTCGTTAATCCTTGGTGTACAATAGGTGGAGTTGCATCCACAGTATGTCAAGCAAATGAATACATTGTGTATGTATAATAACATAACATTTAAATGAATGTTTATTTTTTAAGACTATTCTATAATATTAATATAATCTAAACGTATGAAAATATTTCATTTTTTTAATAGAAGCTGTGAGACTTTTGAGTCTCACATGAGAGAAAAAACATTTGAGAATTCTTGAAAAAGAAGAAGAAATGAGAAGAATGTGATAATTGTAGATGTTACAGAGCCACATTCTTCTTCTTACTACATATTCTTTTAACTCGATTTTAATTTTATTTAAATATTAACTTTAGTAATTGTTCAGGTTATTATATTACAAAATAACATTTTATGTAAATTAATATTATATATTAGGCCTGACAACGCTGTTGTTGGAGATGTGTTGGTTTTAACAAAACCACTTGGAACCCAAGTTGCTGTCAATGCGCATCAATGGTTAGATCAACCTGATCGTTGGAACAGGATTAAACTCGTCGTGAGTGAAGATGATGTAAGAAAAGCGTATCAACGTGCCATGGACAGTATGGCTCGATTAAACAGAATAGGTTCGTAAAATAAATAAATCCAAATTTTTGCACAAATATAAGCAGCCAACGGATTTTTAAACAAAAAATTTTAATAAATTAAAGAATTTATTGTGCTTATGAAAGAAAATTGACCCTTGTTTTTGTCGTATATAATTCCTTTAATTTTAAAAGGAAAAATATAAAAACGTAAACTATAAAATACAATGATATACAAATTTAATAAGTAAAAATGTTTTTTTTCAGCTGCTCGACTAATGCACAAATATAATGCCCATGGTGCAACAGATGTGACAGGGTTTGGTCTCTTAGGGCATGCTCAAAATCTTGCAAAACATCAAAAGAATGAAGTTTCATTTGTTATTCATAACCTTCCCGTTATAGCCAAAATGGCTGCTGTAGCAAAAGCTTGCGGTAATATGTTCCAACTTTCACAAGGTCATTCAGCAGAAACCAGTGGAGGTCTTTTAATTTGCCTTCCCCGAGAGCAGGTGAAATATCAGATTGATCAGAATTATTTTTTACCTTATCAGTCAACTTTTAAGAGTTACTTATTACCAATTATATAATTAAACAAATGTATCAAGTTAATTATTTACGTAAATAAAATGTTATCTTATCGCGATGAATAAGCTTATAAAATCTTTAATTAATACATAATTAGCTAATTAAATAACGAAACCAATTGAAACTGATAATTTTGATTAAATTTAAAAGTTTTGTAAAGTTGACAAATTTTAATAAACATACTTAAATCTGTTAATATAGTATTGTATTTTATTAAATTGAAAATATGCTGAAGAATAACAAATAAAGTAATGTTAGATACTCCATGTCAAGTTTTGTCTTATAAAATTGATGTAATTAAATCTTAAAAATTTATTTAATTTCCAAAGATATAAGTAGAATGTAATTAATAAATAAAATTGAGAATTATAAACATAATAATCGGTTATTAAAATTATGGTTTTTGAATTTTAGGCTGCTGCATATTGCAAAGATATTGAAAAACAAGAAGGTTATCAAGCTTGGATAATTGGTATTGTAGAAAAGGGTAATCGTACGGCTCGTATAATAGACAAGCCGCGAGTTATAGAAGTACCAGCAAAAGAAAAGGATGGAGAACTTTGGTAAAAGAAGAAACCTCTTGTACTGAAAGGAAGAAAGTAATAATTACCCAAATGTAAAATCAACGTTGTACTATTTTATATGTTCATACAATACGCATTTATGTTATTATTTCAGTTTTATTGTAAACGTTTTTTACATGTCGATCATGAATATTTGTCGCTCCATTGCGAAAGATCTATTAATTTACATTTAAAATTAATGTAGGAAATATTAATTTCAAAGTATTTTCATAAATGAAATTGTATTAAATTCAATTACATTAATATTTAATATAAATTTTTATTGGCATTATCATTTCAGTATAATTATTTTTTAATAAAATTGAACGCAGATTTATGTCTTCCTGTGATAATGTCAGTGTTTTTACAGAAAAAACGCAACATTCCCGGAAAACGAATTAAGGTTAATGGAGGTCAAAACGTAAATATTTTTAGTATAAAGAAAAAACATATGCTGCAAGAAATGTGTCACTTTTTTAAAAGACGTAGGCATAAGGTAGCACTAAGCTAGATAATCATTTTAATAACTGCATTTAACGAAACGGTAGAAATAAGAAAATTGTGCAAATGGAGCACTAAGATATTTTGTGCACACACAAACATGCGTGTACACACATAAAATTGTAAATGAACTGGACTCACTGTACTCTTTATACTCGAATTGTGATTACAATTACAGTTTTTATAAAACGAGTCTAATTTGAGGAAGGATTTTTTTACACTTGTTATGGATTAATGATTCAAGCTTTAACGTTGTAATACTTTTTCACATGAATAAAGTGCTACTTTGTCAATAAAATTTGGCTGTTTATTAGTTTTTACACCTGCTTAATTTTCAGATAAACATCACGTTTAACAAAACGTAGTAATTATAAATAAAAATAAAAGCAAAAGTAACAATTTATTCGTTGAAATGATTCGTCATATGAACGGTTTATTATTTCACTTAATTGGACAGTTGTCAAATAAGAATCATTTATATACCAAATAAATGCCTCATGTTTGTACTTGGCAATAATTATTAAATCAGAATTTGTTATCAAATTAAGTTCATTCCCTTTTTTGTCTAACTTTTTTGCAGAACAGTTTTTAATAATATTTTGTGTGTGTGTGTATATATATATATTAATCATATGTGTATATAACAAAATAGAATAATATAATAAATAATAATAAAATAAATATATAAATGTTATTTTCATATAAAATGTATATTATATTTTTCTGCTTAACTTGGCGTCAACAACTACCGTACTTCTTGATCAAAACCCAAAAGAAGATTCACATGTACATACATGTTACATCACTAGTTATTTAAAATTAACATTTTCAAAATAATGCAACTAAAACTTAATATCACAAAATTTCTTTAAGCATGATATCATATAAAAGTTAGAACTTATATAATTTATCTAATGATAGTATAAAATAAAGTAATTAGCAATTTTCTAATTTATCCTAATCACTTATACACAATGTAAATTAATGTACATGTTAATAAGTAACTACAGTATTATTATATAAAAGTTATTACGGTTTAATATTTATAAATTCATAATGTAGTAGCAGAAAATTACCAAACATTTTAAATTTTCTTTTTCAACAAACCAATTCAACTAATAAGTTTCTTCAAAATATTGTTCTATAAATACAATAATTAGAACCAGAGTGTAAATAAAGTTTGCTTTTACGAAGCAAAACTATCCTTTCCCTGACCACCTAAGTAAAGAGATCCCCCGTGGAAAACAATACTGAAAAATGCTGAAAATTCCTAATTTTAGCAGTTTTGCAGTATATTTCAGCATGTTTTCGCACATACGATAATATTTTTGAATCACAATTGAATATAAAAGAAAAAAAAAATTGAATTCGCTCGATATCATTATCTCTGATTACGGTACAGAAAAGAAATAAATAAAAGGCGCGAAAAATAACTGCGCCGGTGTCACGATGATCCCTAAACAAATCGCGACTACTTGGCGGATGAACATGAACTGTTGCGAAATCCTAGATCCATCGTTACGTCACGCGTGCGCAAATACGTACCCACACATGCACATACGCAAATGCATCAGCCGTGCCTTGGACGATGATTTCTTCGCAATGGTTCAGTCAGTCGCGCACATTTCATCAGCGTGCCATTATATTTGGTCGAAGTTCACGCTCGACGCACGCCGCCGTCCCACAGCCCGTCGTTGATGAATAAATCGCTTAAAGGTTGGCATCTCAGCTATGTCGCGACTCGCGAGATTTGAGCGTTTGGCGATGTTAACAGTACACGTGAGACACCTGGTGACAACAATCGAACCTTGACAGCTTATTTGTTTACATTTTACTTGTCAACAATTATGAATTACATTATTTAATTCCGAGTCGTTATCATTACCAAAAGTCACATTTGCGCGTTCCTATTTTCGTCACGATTGGCAATTATAATGCACTGCATGGGTAAATGAGATATCTGTTAATTTCTTTAATTTCCACACATAATGGACAATAAATTGCATCATTACATGGATTTGACGCATGAAATGTAAACGAGATTTCCAAAATTTAATAAGCACTACTTTAATACCATCAATTTTCCTTCAATCATTTTGTCGACGCATAGAAAAGTATTAAATGAAGACCGCCAAGTGACGAAATTTTTACTTTAGTACTGAAGTACTAGATAAGAATGGCATGTTTTATTATAAGTTGCAAGGCATGTGGCAATTTATTTCAAGTTTAATGAAGTGTGCTAAAATATTTTGGGAAACATCTTGGAAAGAGGTTTTCGTTTTCTTAAATTACAAAAAGATGCACTTATATGGGCATAAATGTCTGTTATTTAGTAATTTAAGGAATTGTTAAAGCTGTAACATTGAGTTGTGCACGCAGAAAAAGGTTGGAAGAAAAATTAATGTACCTTATGACAACACTGATGTAAAATCATTTCGTAAATCATTATTATTTGGCAAAGTATCAAAGTACTGGTAAATGTCCTACAATGTCTACTATATTGGACACTAATAAATTGTATAAATCTTGCACTCTTTCTACTGTCAATTTATTCAAATACTAAAGAAAAAAGTTTTATGTCAACCTTGTTATACGGTATAATAATTTTTGTTCCAACTTTTTTTTGCGTATGCATAACATGTATTGGGTGTCTGAGGAACATGTATCAGTATTTAACCCCGGTTCAAAGAACAGTATATGAAATGACAGTTACATTTTTTGTAGTATTTTAAACTCGAAATAGTTGGGCCTGAAACTATTAAAAAATTGACAAAACTAAGGTGAAACTTTATGTTCTTTGAACCTAGTTAAAGGCTTTCAACTCACGTGACCACTTGCACTGAGAAAAAAGTCAGTTAAATTTCGTATTACTAGGATTCTGGTTGAAATAATTATATTATAGTTATTTTAACAAAAAATAGGTAACTGAAATAAAACTTTAATACATTCACAAGTTACTACACTATTTTCTCAGTGTGACACGAAATGATAGCTTTCCGACCTTGATGTTTAAAAACTGAAAAAAGCTATTATTTTATTTAAATACAACTGAAGTATGAACATATATATAGTTTATATTTATATAGATACTGTAAATTAGCGTATTTAAATATGATTTTTAGAAAATATTATTGATGTTTCATGAAACGCTGATTTAAATACCGGGCGGATACCGGGCGCCGGATCAGATGGTCTCTTTGTCCACATGTCGCGCCAAGGCGGCGGCCCTGCGGGCTGTAATTCTCGGCGCGCCGGCTTCCGGTAAAGGAACCGTCTCATCGCGAATTGTTCGCACCTTTGACATAGCCCACATATCCAGCGGGGACAAACTTAGACAGCACGTTGCCAACGGCACTGGTACGTTTCACTGTCTTGCAAAGCTGCCATCTTATCGATCCTTTTCAATGGCGGAACAAACTCTTGAACCGCCCAAGAGGTCGCTCAGCAGTTGAACAATTCTTTTCATTTTATTCCATTCCATTCCATACATCAAGTAGGACTTTATTTAAAATTAATTTATAATTGGATTAATTCATCAATGATTGCAAACAAAATTTTATTTGCAAATGTTTTAGCAATCGATTTAGCATGCTATTGCATTAGAGACGTTGCAGTTCTATATATGGACTTTTAAATGCAGTGAATGACTCTGAGTTTTAAACTTACATTTCTGCATTGATGCATTCATTATCAATGTAAATTCATTATTAAATATTTTAATGACCTACGATATACTGTTTCGTAACATTTACTTTTTCTATTATTAATTCTTTACTTTTAATTTTTGTACTAAATGTTTTTAATTTGTTTTATTTATTGTTACAGATCTTGGAAAAAAAGTAAAACAGTTTCTAGATGCTGGGCACTTTGTACCTGACGATACAATGATAGCTTTAATTAACGAAGAAATAGAATCTCTTAAAAAGCAAAATTGGTTACTCGATGGTATGTCACTTTACATTAACTATTTTTATGAATATAAATAAGAGTAAATATAATGACACAATAATAATTAACGAATTATAAATTTCATATCTTCATATTTCTGCAATATTTTTTTTTTAATCATACAGCATACAAATGTAAATATCAAAGTATAATTAAAAATTAAATTCTGGTAGAGTATCTTAATGATCTGCACAATTAAGTTTTGTTTACAAAAGTAATCAATGCGTATGTAAAATAATACAAGTTTCTTAAATAACTTAATTATTTGAATACTGTAGGTTTTCCAAGGACTGTCGAGCAGGCTGAAAAATTGCAAAAACTGCATCCAGTTAGTCTTGTACTTAACTTAGAAGTTCCTCATGACATAATTTTAGAAAGAGCTAGTCGAAGATGGATTCATGTGCCTAGTGGAAGGGTTTACAATATTGGCTTTAATGACCCTAAAGTTCCAGTAAGTATTATAGAAAATGATTATCTTTTAATGCAAAGAAATATTATAATTACCCTGTTAACAAAATTTAACTGGGATAGGTAACTACCTAGGAAACTAGCTGATTTCCGGTGTCAAATTCCTATCAGGATCCCAGCTAGATTTTTTAAGAGGGTATCAATAGAATGCAAATTTCATTAATTATTACTTTAAATTAATAATATATAACTTAAAAATATATTACCTGACGAGAAAAATAGTGGTTTTAAGTTATTAACCCAAGTCAAAGACAAAGAGCTACCAACCTGAAACCATTTTTTCTCAAATTGAGTACTGCTATATTTTATTTACCGTTAAAGTGAAACATATTGGTAGCCCACAGGGCTAAGAATACATTTTATTTTTAAAGTAAATAAATTATAATATATCTTTATAAATTCATGGTCTTCTAAATATATAGGGCAAAGATGATATAACAGGTGATCCTTTGACACAAAGAGCTGACGATAAACCTGAAGTAGTCAAGAAAAGATTAGAAGAGTACGAGCAAAAAACGCAGCCTGTAATTAAATTTTACAATGACATTGGAATTTTGAAAAATTTTAAAGGTTCAACGACAGATTCTGTATGGCCACACATCAAAGATTGTATTAGTCGATATTTGTAGACAATGCGCAACCAATTTAAACAAATTTTTTTGAAACTAAATTCACTGATGTTTATATAAAGTGAAGTTTCATCTGCAATGATTTGAATGTCAATTCGTGTACTGCTCTGCGCAAGGAAATTGCTATATATGTACATAAAATTTTGTATATAATCGATTTTGTTTTCAAGCTGAGCAACAAAAGAAACTAATATAGCAATCTTTCACATTTTACAAGTAGATGTGATTTTTATTATACTTTTATATTGTTGCGAGCGACAATAATTTACATTCTATTTCTAAGTGAATAATGTAAGAACCATCGATGGCAAAAAAAATGTAATCTTCTTTTGTTATCTATAAAAAAAACTCTGACATCGAAGTTTTGAGAATATTTACTGTACGCACAAGTTTGAGTTTAAAAAATATGACATTTAGATACTGTATTGAGAATACCAGTGTATTGCGTCAATTATTATGTAAATGTAGAGATGTAGATAAACTGATCAGACTTGCAATATCTTCAGTGATTATTGATGAATAAATAATAATAATTAGCTCGTGTTCAGAATTACTGTCTGGCGATAAGTTTGTACAAATGATGGCCTATTTAGACAATGAAACGCATTATCATGTACTATGAAACATATTATGTACAAAATGTGTGTGGTAGCGACAATTTTGTTAATTATTAAACATTTTATAAGTTTATTAGTAGGCGCTTGTACAAATAAACGAAAAAAATTATTTAAGTAAGATAAAAAGGATTAATTATTATTTGAATGAAAACACATTTGTTTTTCGGAATAAAATTTATTATTCCGCTGTTTAAATACAACAAAGATCGATAATTCACAAAGTCTTTTCAACAATAATTCTCTTTGACAATATGAGCTAAGATTAAGTTGTAGCAATGTCAAAATCGTAAAATATTTTTAAACTTTTCTTTTAATGCACATATTGCTAATAACATAAAATTATAATTATACATTACTTACTATAATTACGGTTTAAATAAATAATTTAAGGACCATAAAAATATTTGTCTAAGTACTTCATAGATAGAGTTAAATAGTGATTAAAAATGCAATGAGTTTAAATTAAATGTGAAAACCAATGAAAATTAATTTATGTTTACGTTGAAAAAGTTGCCAGAAGTAAACCTTCATCGACAGATGAAATATTGCTGTAAGAGTAGATCATCAGTCTTTTATGTCGGATATAAGTCGGGCACATGCATTATTTTACTCAAAGAAAAATGTAAGACGTACACATAGAGAGTAAATGAAATTTTATTAAAAAGTTTACTGATTTGGCATTATACTTGCAGGAGTTTTTATATTTTTTTACTAGTTAATAGTGACAGCGTTTTGACTTCACTATTGAGTAATTTTTAGATGCACAAAAATTATTATAAATGAAAAGGAAAATATGTTATTTAAGAAAATAAGTTGATTATTTATTTATGGGTTTTACATTAAATACGAAAAAACAATATTTTTCTACAAAAAATTAGAAAAACTAAATTTTTTATATGCTAAATTAATACCCATTGGTCGAAATATTCACGCAAATTGAAAACTATAAACAGACGTTAACCATTTTACTATAAATCATTACAATTTAAAAAGTTGATATTCTGTTTATGACATTTTAGTAGACTTTTTTTATAACTGGTTTATGAATGATATAGATTAGCGGCTTTGAGTATATACATCTAATGAACAAAATATAAAATAAAGAGTTTATTACAAGTTATAATTTAGTTTACTAAAATTTGAAATACACCGATTTTTAAATTTTAATATTCTTTTTTCTCCGTGTACTGATTAATTAAATTGCTTTGACTGATTATCCGAACGGATCTGAATTAGTTAAGATAGTTAAATGAATTTAATTGTTTTTTTCAATTATATTTACTATCTATTTTATTCTCTCAGTGTAAATGTATAATATCATTAAAAGCAAAATATTATCAACAGTTTATTATTGTTACATTATTGTGGTAAAAAATTGTAATTTATAATAAAGAAATTATTATTAAATAAATATGAATACTCAAAAAAACAATAATGTAAGTGCAAATCGTGAAACAAAACGAAATGCATTACAAAATCAACTATGGCAACTTTTTCACTTGTATCGAAAATCATTTTAAAGAATTTAATTTATAATCGCTAACAAAAATCGTTTGTAAATTCTTAATCGAAAATATCACAGGTTTCAATTAAAAGATCAAGCATGCATTTGTGAAGATTTCTAAACCATTATGAGTTTAGGAAAGCGACCAAAAATCCATTTGATTTATAAATTTAGCTTTTCCTCAATATTATCCCAATTGCGTTTCTGCTTTCTTTAAGTAGATCTTTCTTTTGTCGGAATATCCGACCGTTTAAGTACAATGACCATCTGTCCGTAGCGAGTCTATTCAGTTTGTCAGTATTTCGAATTCCTCGCTCTCGTAAAGATTTACATCCTCGAATGTTTCCCTTCCTACCGAAGGTGTCACGGAATATAGACAACTGCTCTCGACTTTATGATTCTTCACCGGCTGACAAATGTCGCTTCTGCTTCCCTCACAAAATAGGAACATTGGATATTCCGTTTTTTCATTCCTTGGAATAAGAAACTAAATGGAAATAAATCAAAATATTAATTATGCTATTAAGACTAAATATTTTTTAAATTTATATACGGAAAATTTATATATGATAACTAAATGAATTTAATTTTATATAACATGAAAGTAAAAATAAATGTTGAACAGGATTCTTACCGGCCTGACCATGTTGATAAGCGTATCAAAAGCCTCTTTGTCCTGCAAATAAAATCCAACGCAACAACTCGGATCCATTTTATAAAGTAGCATCTTGCGAGGCGACGAGCAGTGAAAACTTGCAAGCGAGAAGTCTTTCTTTAATACGTCTACGGTTTCTTGGCAGTAGTGCGGATCAAGGTGAATGAGTTTATCATCTTGGAAGCCGATGAAATATAATGAATGACGCGGTCTCCCACCTATTACACCGATGCAAGCCTCCAATTTAAGTAGCGATGACAAGCAAGGTGCGTAACATGGATTCAACTTATCGGCGCCTAATCTTAAAGGTACTAAAAGTATGAGCGATTTCCATACGCCTGGTTTTATTTCACAAACCGATCTTACGTCATCTAAATATACTGCAAATTGAAATATGTTAAATATTAGTCTCAAGATAGTAAATTTGTTTATTTGTACTTCTATTTTACTTGACATAATGAAATAATACTCGTTTTGCTTTATAAATTATAATAAAATAGTGTCTATGTACCTGCACAATCTTGAGAAACGTAGACAGCTAAATTCTTAAATGGACTATTTTCAGTAGAAGATGAGAGTTTAACGGCTTGACTCAAAATGTGAGCAACGGATGCTGGCCCGTACCAGTCACCAGCTCTCTTTCCACTGGAAGCACCTAGAGAGACTAATCTATGAATAGAAAACGGAGAATCTGGTTCCATGTGATCGCCAAACCATTTTATAATTTTCCTATGCATTAAATCTTCTTTAAATTGCAATTCTGATATATTTGTTTGTTCAGGATGCCACCTCCAATCTACAATTATAATTACAATTCAGATATTTAATACATATATATATTATATTTTCAGAAGCTTTAAATATAAGGAGTGATTATTAACCTCTTCCCAAAAAGTGACATATGAGAGCTTGAGCCAGCATCATCTGACCACTTCGCAGCATACAACCCCAACCGCAATCAGTCGTAAAGTTTGATCCATTTAAAATAGGAAACTCCCGACGATACGTGAGCCATAATCGAGAAGTAAAATCTTTTTTAAAAGCTTCGATACCGTCTTCGGTGCTAACATCAAAAGATAATTCGCTGTTAGTTTCTTTGTCAAGGCCTATTGCTTCTGACGCTTTTTCTAGCGAGTCTACAGACTTTTTATAATAACATGTCCCTAGCAGCCAAACTGGAGATTCTTTTGAGAAATTAGTTTTTATCTTCATGGACCATCCTAAAAGGGAAGAACAATTACATTTGCATAAAATAAATAATATTTATAATTTTTTCAATTCAATTTCGATTTTATAACTCTCTTATATTAGTAAAAAAATATATATTCATACTTTTTAAAGTTTAAGTTATAAATTTAAGTTAGCTTTATTGCTATTTTTAGTTTGGCAGATATGTAAAAGAGAAATAAATTACGTGTGAAATGGATTATCATGTGTCCGTTGATATTTAATACTTTACACAGGTTTTAAAAGCTGTGAATGAGAGTTGTAAACATGTTTTTTGTTTGCTCGCAATTTAAGAACCATTCATTTTAATGGCATCATACATGTATATTCAGTAGATTGACAATATTTTGATATTTATATTGAATATTGAAAAAATCAATAGATTGAAAATAGACCTGAACAATAGATAATCTTAAATTATTATAGGTTTCATTTATAAAATCAAAATGTCTATTTATGATTTTAGAATATTAACATAGACAGAAATATATACCATATTTCATATTGTTCCACATGGATAATAGCTTCGTTTTTACTTTACTATCAGCATCTGCATTTGGCATGGCATCTTGTTCATCCAATGCAGTTTCTGAATAGGATGAAAATATTTTCGGAATCCCAAAGACATTATGTCCAGAAATACTAGAATACAAACTTGTGCTGGTATAATCACCTGAAAAAAATTAATGTTTTTTATTAATAATTATGATCAAGAACGAAACATTTTCAAAATATCAAATGTAAATGGTTTATTTTTTATGATTTAATATCCTTGAAAATGTTTACAATCATAGCTTATTTACATTGATCCTTTCAAAAACATTTCAATTTTCAGTTCTACTTTTGGCACAGTTATATAAATATATATAAATAATTGTGCAAACAAATAAATTAAAGTATAATTCTATAATGCCAAATTTCATTTGCACGTGTAATAACACATTTTTATTGAATATATGAATAATAAATAGTGAATATTTTGTATTTTTTCTACAAAATAAGAATATTAATAAAATTATGCAGTGGTCGCACTTAAAAACTGAACTTAGTTCGTTAAATAAATACGTTTTTAACAATTAATTATAATTATAATTAAATCTGTCAAATCATTGAGAAAACAGACCAAGTTGAGGTTAAAATCAATTTTTTTTCGTTACCAGCAAACAATGAAGAATTTTTTGTTCTTACTTTTTATCTATGCTCCTTCATGTTAAATATAATGATTGTTATCGGCAATCTAAATAACCGTTTAACGATATTATAGCTATTCTTTTTTTCAATTATTTCAATTCTATTAATAACTTTCAAGAGCATGTTACAATTACACTATTAACAAGAAGAAATCAATAGATAGAAAACAATTTCTTACACAAGCATGCAATTTACAGAGCAATAATTGTAAAAAGTGCAACGTTCATAAGCAGACTTATTCTTTTCGCAATTATTCATTTGTGCAACAAAACTTACGAAACGAAAACTAAAATGGTAAAAAAAATAGAAAGTAATAACAATTTTTATATCTAAAATTAAGCTTTTTTTCTCCCATATTTAAGGCCGAAAGTTGTTATTTTTTCGTTATTATGTTATTAAATAGTATATTATGCACCGATGATGGAATGACAGCAATTATAAACATGTATTATTAAATATGTCTGAGTTCATTAATAAATTTGTTCCCATTAATTACCTAATCTTACTATTAAGTGTTTAGTTATCAATGGAGGCACTAATCTGTTTTTATCATCGCAACCAATTAGAGGGCAGTTTAGATAATGAGTTAAGGTACGATAAAAGTATACGTGAATAATATTTTCAACATTTCTAATCTTTGATACCAGAAATATTTGTAGTCCCTGGTTAAACAAATATAATGATTCATAAAAAAAAAAGTATATTTCTGTAAAAATTGTAGCTTGAAATTCGTTTCATTCTTTTATTGGTAAAGTAATTCTGTGACTTAGACTATAATCACTGATTTTACACTGAACTCTAGAAATAAATACGGAAGCAAAGTACCCAGAGGGTGTACTTCATTAATTAAGTGGTAATTAACAGTAAACAATAAAAACTTTTGTAGATACACTTGCAGAGTGCCTCACAAGATACTTACAAATAGAATAAGGAAAGATAAAATGTTTTTATGAATCATTATAGTTCAAGTATTCTTCATTTTTTCAGAAATTTAATTTTTTCAATGATTTATCAGTGCAATTATTAAAATTGTGTAAATAATATTAAATATAATTAACAATGTGCCATCTGACTGCATTAGAGGAGTATATTATTACAATTAAATTATTCATAACTGATGATTAATGCTAAATTAATCCGCAGTGTAAATAACATTAAACAAGAAAGCCTTCTCTTTGTTTCGCAAACATTTTTCCAGTTCTTAAAAATATCAAAACTCAACAAATTAACATTAATCAATTTATACCAGAATTAAGTTAAACAAGGATTTTTATAGTATAATTTAATAATTATATAAATATATATATCATGTTTTATTTATATCAGAATATATATAATCATATAATGTTATTTAATTAATGTTATTGAAATAGTCCAGATGAATAAAGAAAACTGAAAGCTTGAAATAACAAAAAAAAAAAAACATTCATTGATGTAATTTAAGCTCTTCTATATTAAGCACATTTAGTGTTTAACATAGGACAAATATATAAATAGTCAAATGAATTGCAAAAATATCATAGTAAAACAAACGAGGTTTAATTATCATATAATATGAATGAAAGACATTTATATGGATTTAATAATCAATATATTATATGTAATGAATGTATTTACACATACATATAATGAAAGAAAGAGATGAAAAAATACATACACTGATATGAGAAGGTAATGGATATATAAACCTGCTGAATACATATAATAATAATAATATTTCAGTACTTTAATTGAAAATTTATATTCTTATGTTAATGACCACTTTGTTTACCTTTAATTTGCATAAATTGAAATAACATTAAACTTACTATTATTATAAAATAAAATAAAATATATATTTTCATTTTCATGACCATTTTGTTTAACTTTAATTTGCATAAATTGAAATAACGTTAAAGTTACTGTTATTATAAAATACAATAAAATTATTTTAAAATTAAATTAATAATAAATTAAATTATATATATATATATATATATATATATAATAATATAAATAATAAATAACAATAAATAATAAATTAAATAAAATTAAACATAGCATTTTTAATTGATTAAAACAATTACAAATTAGTATATTTTAATGAAATATACAGATTGTTCCTGGATCACGTATAAATCATTATAACAGTGATCTTCAAAATTATTACAAGACTTATCCCAAACCGTGTACTTAATATTGCATAACAATTAAACAAATATTTTACAATATAGATAAATTTTATACAAACACTATTAACACTATTTTATCGATATTACACAAATATTTTGCGCTATTAAGGTTATCTCATGAAATTACAATCCCACGAAGCAAAAGGCAAATAAAGCAAACTTGCGTTATTTGCGCAATTTAGATTCCCCAATGAACAAATAAATATTAGCAGTAGAATTAAATGTAAAGCAAACGTGCTCACACGTGCTGTAAAGGTAAAAACAAATCTGAAATCGGGACTGAAAGCATGAAAAACGAGACTGGATGGGAAGCTTATCGGCGTCGCGAGTTGACTTACCTAATCTGTCCTCGGAAGGACGCACTTGACCGCTCATATCCAGAATTTGACGTTCGATTTATTTACAAGCGAGCTTAAAAGGGAAGTCTGAAGTACGTTCGATTTTGAAAATTTTACAAACGTTCGTGCGTGTCGCGAAGCGTCATTTGAGACTGATCCACGGCGCTCAATCTAGATAGATGCGGTGTGGCCAATTTTGACTGCCAAAACCTGTAGAAAGCGGGGTCGTGTTGCTCGAGGACGCCATGTTCGAGGCTTGTTAGTCTACGAATGAAGAATGATCTGTGGGTGAATTGTCAATGGTACGACTCGAATCGTAGTTGCACAGCTGTCGAGCAATGTCGAGGCGAAATATCGCGAGCAATAACGAATCACTTGCTCGTTCGAGGACTGCGCTTACACTGGCTTGCACTGCCGACGCAGGCCGAGCCAACACGCAACATCTCCACACCAGTGGCGGCAATCACACTAAGGGTCAGCAGGGTCTATTTTCGTTAAATTTCTTAGGTTGACAAATTATAGTTCGCTGTAGAAATTGCGATGGCGCTGCAATCGACAAAGGTTAAGAGTGATTCTAAAATCAACGTGATTGAATTATGTTAATAATTAAAATTTATTTATATAATATTGAAGAATTTATTTGTTTACTTAAGGAAAATTATTTAAAAATAAAAAGTTAATCGTTTATTCATGTTAAGCACACAGTTCGCAGCATTACTTTTATTTCAACAAATTGTCCGAATGAATAAACAGATAATAAATAGTACTCATTATTGTTTTTCTTTTCCAACCTTATTTATATTAAAGAAAAAATTTGTTTCGGGAATTTTTATTATTAATTTTTTTGTACTTTTAATCATTGGACTGAAAGCTACATTTAAATTTACCTCTGCGTCAGTTAGTTCGGTAGTCCCGAATCCAGATGGCGATGAAATCAGTATAATCAAGTTGACGCAGAATTTATCGAAATCGATTAGAATTGGATTGAACACGAAGGTGAATGTTTTGTGAAGTTAACCTAACATTTCAAAATAAACACGTATTCTCTTTTATACAACAATTTAGAAATATTCAACAGACAATATGAATGGTAAGTGTAAAAGTATTATTTTCTGTTATAAATTTTATTATAAAATAACTTGTATTAAAAAATGTATAAATTGTATAAGAAAATAGTTATATGAGTGTACTAAATAAAAATATTTTTTTATTTTAATATATTAATTTAAAATTGATTTACATACTCATTTTCAGGTGGACCAGAAACTGATGAACAGCAGCGTTTAAGATTTCAAATTGAATTGGAATTCGTACAATGCTTGGCAAATCCAAACTATCTTAATTGTAAGTATTATTTTCTTATTCTATTCTCTCTCCTATTATTTCTATATATATACTATTTATAAATAGAATCTAATTAATTCAATTGAAAAATAATTTGTAAGATTTTTATAAATAAAACAGTATAGATATCGACTAATGTGAAATCTATAATTTAAAATTTATTTTTATAATCTAGCCTTATAATTTATTAATTATAATAATAAAACAGAAGAAACATGTTAATGTTGAATATTAACTATTGTATAATTTAAGATATTTATATTAATACACAGCAATTTTTATTACAAAATATAAATTAAAATTTGTTGAACTTTTAATGGTATTGAAAAATGTAAACAAGCTTTGTTTTTGTCTTGCATTTACATCCATTCTTATGTCATTTGGATTAAAATAAACAATATTATTGTTTTTATTTCCTTAATTTGAGCTTCCAAATCTTTACAAACAATTCCATTTAAATTTTACTAATTTCGTTATAATTTAATAAGAATTTATATTAAACAAAATAATATAAGCATTAAAAATTACCAGAAATGGCTAATGATCTGCATATTTGATTGTAATTATGTATATTTTAACTTAATTATTTATTATTTTGTAGTTCTAGCACAGCGTGGATATTTTAAAGATAATACATTTATCAACTACTTGAAGTATTTATTATATTGGAAAGAACCAGAGTATGCCAAATTTCTCAAATATCCAATGTGCTTATATTTTTTGGACTTACTACAATACGAACATTTCCGGCGAGAAGTGGTGAATGCTCAGTGTACAAAATTCATTGACGATCAACAAATTCTTCTCTGGCAACACTATACCAGAAGGCGAACTAGATTACTCCAAGCAGCAGCAGAACTGACACCACATGCAAACTCTCAAAACAATGGCGTGGCACAATCCAAAGTACTTTGACCAAACAAAGTTATGCTTCAAAACAAATGAATGGAATGAATGTTTAAAAATAAAGATATATTAATTTTTACTTTGTGATAGAACCTGTACTGTGTAAGCAATTTCTATTTTATATTATGTATTATAATTAAAATACCATTAATTTTAAGTATTAAATACAAAATAAGAGAAAAACCAAGTTAATATTTTTAAATGTGAACTATTTCTATAACCCAAATAATATACAAATTACAATATTAATTCAAATAATAATATATTTCACTGTAAAAAATACAATTCAGTTATATCTAATGTTTTATTAATAAGACCGTATAGAGATATTACAGACATCCAATTCACTGAAGCTTATTTTACAAGTACTCTCATTTTTTTAATGTTTTTTTTTTCATTTTTTTTTGTTTCCTAATTTTTTGCGCATACGTATATAAAATATTTCCATCAAAAGAAAAATAATATTAATAAAGAAACAAATTATAGATTCAAATAACAAACAAGACAGTAACTGGACCTAAACTATAGTATACAAATCTACAGTCGTTTTGGTGATATATTAATTAATACATTTTCATGCTTGACATTGTTTTAATTAAAATATCCTATATCAATAGTACAATGTTATGTTTAGTTAAATGATAATATACTTATATGTATATGTATACATCTATTTGAAAATCTATACATACACATATCTGTGTGAATTAGTGTAACCATGTTAAGTGAATTTTCTATATTTTTGAAAAGTTGTTGAATTCAATTTAACGAGTTAATTTCCTTTTTTCCCCATTTTTTTATCTGTTTTCCAGTAGTGCACAGAGTTAATGCAATTATTTGCATGATATTATTGTTTTGTTTTGTTTTTATTTTATATTTATATATATATTTATATAAATTTCTCGATCACCTCTTTTGTTAAACTCGATTGTTTACTACAACAGAGGCATCGTGATAACAAGACCGATAATGAAATTGAAGTTTTATGCAGTAATCTGGCAAACCTCGCCTCACTCAAGTTTATTATTAACTAAGAATCATTCTTATTTCTTTATGCATATGACATAAGAAATCAACATAACTTGTCGTGCCATCACTTCCCCCATCTTCGACTAAGAAATGACGCAATACTACTTCTACCTTGTCCCTCTGTCTCACCAGTGTTAACTAAAATAAAAATACAATCAATTACTTATGAAATACTTTTAACAAATCTTATGTGTCTTTAATTCAACTTGAATTTATGTTATTTCTAATTAAATAATAACAACAAATAACTTACTCGCATGCAATAATTACGCTCGGCACGAATTCTTGCAATAATATCATGTATTCTTTTGTTAAGTGGATTGTCAATCACTGGGATGACCGTTTTATTCGTGTCAATGTGGGTGACTGATTGGCAGCCAAAAACTGATTGCACCCAATTTGCATTTACTCTCAGTCCCAACCATAGGAACATGTGGATACCATTTTCTAAAATTGAAAATATGCTTATTTAATAAAATAATATAATAAATATTTTAAATAGTTGACTTTGATATACATTACCAAGCAAATAAACTCCATCTTCGGTAAATTTATCTATTGAACACCGTATCATGGGAGGTATATCCGTTCCTTGAGGATCGACATCATGCAAGGCAATTAATCTTGGGTAAAAGTAGGTTACCGATGATTTAACGGTCATAAAACTAACGACTTGCATTACAAAAGCTCTGTCATCAATTGTCATATCTGGACCTAAAAATATTTTTTGTAATCCAATAGGAAATTCAAAGATAATTGAAAATTGGAAATCATAAAACAATTAATTTTCTTTTGTGATTACTTACCACCAGATAAAGCATCGCTCTTGAATAGACAGTTGACGTAAAGTGGTAAAAGTTTCATACATTCTGGAAGTATTAATTGACCACTACCTGATGGAGAAGAGGCACAATGCTTTCTGTAAGCTGCTAATATATTTGCGCAACGCGAAATCAAGTTTTCTTTGATTGCTTTTGGCGTTGAATCAGTTATTTTAAAGACACCTAAAAATAAATTTAATTACAATTTTATTTATTTTTTTATATATATAATACGAAATTTGAAATAAAAGATATAAATCATTCCTTACTTTGTTTTGAAAAGAAATTAATAATGGCGTCTAATTCGCAAGCGCGATAAAGTTCTGTTAATTTAGATGACGTTTTCAGGCTGAGATTAATTATCCGTAACTTTCTAATACCACTGCATGATGTATATAAGAGGGCAACTTGTACATATACACCTTCCTCCTCTGTTAATTTGTCATCGTGTTTTATTTCTACAGCCACAGCCTAAAAATGTAATGAAAATTACTAAAGATTTATTTGTTTTTTTTTTTAATTTTAATTTTCTTCCGCGGAGCTTACAATAGAATTACGAATTTATATTTCAATTCGTCTTTTATTTCCTTAAGAATAATTTCAGGACATTTTCACTTTTTTTGTAAATTTTCTCCCTGGGGAAACCCATATCTCCCTTGTTGCATAAATAACTATTATTTATAATAATATACCTTATCGCAATCTATACTAGCAATATCCATGTCAGTTGTATTCGACATAAAAAAGTGCCCGTAGAAATCCGTCGCTCGTACACCAGTAGATGTGCGTATACGCATCACAGCATCGTATGCCACAGGTCTCCTAATATTATTAATAACATCAGTTATAAATCTGTCGCCATCAATTTCGGCCTGAAAACAGCAATTTGCGTTATACATTTATTTACTTCCATCTATTGTTCAATCAATGAGCATTAAGAACACTGGTTACGCGATTTCAGACTGAATTACCTGGAAGTATGTGTACTTATAAACTTGTCCACCAGTCAGTCTGCATACTTGACTTATCGTTGGTACATCGATGTATGAATTATTGAACAAAAACAGATCAACACTGCATCCTGCACCGACACAATCTTGCCCGAGATTGTTGTAAACATTATTTTGTGGAGCTGCAAAATTAATTCGAATTTCTTTTTACCTTTTGAAAGCAATAATCATATTTCTGGTGATAAAATAGTATTGTTTGATTTGTAAACTTTTAATTGAATTTGACGAGCAAATTTCACAAAGAATAAGTTATTGACTAGTTTCTTTGTGAATTTTAAAATAAAAAGTAGAACTGAAATAATTTGTTAATCAATATGTTTTTAGTCTTGATAAATAATTAATGAATTCCTATTCAATATATTTACCAAGCACGTTCTTTTCTTTATCCGTTCCAAGCAGTTTTCTGTCGTCTCGATTTTTCAATTTGCCTGGAGCATCAGCAATTGGTAAAGATGAATGGAATACCATCAATTTTCCAACACACTCTGATGCCTATAACGCAATAAAAATTAATTAATATAAACTAAACGCTTTTATTTATAAATCGATTAAATTAAATCAATAAAACTTAACATGTTAATACAAGTAAAATTATGAAACTGAACGAAACGTTTTGTTTTTTTGTTTTTTTAAACGTTTCTATTTTAGTACCATATTATTGATTATTAAACTGAATCTTTTAATTCATTTAGTTAATAAACAATAAAATACCTTAAGAGCTTCCAAGCCAGCTTGAATTGCAGGGGCAAGAATAGTTTCTGTTTCTTTTGTGTCTGCAAACATTGTGGGTATTTGCGCCATGAGGCTATCTATAACAATTTCGCTCTCTTCGGGATCGCACAGAAATCCGTCAAGAAGTGGCATGAATACATCCTGCACATCGCCAACTATCATCATTTGGGGTTGAGCAAGGCACTGCTTGATATTATAAAAGTGCACTGTGTTGTTGTACGTGATAAAGCCGACCTTCATATTGGACTTCTCGTGGCCAACATCCACAGGCAAATTGCGAATTATTTCCTTCATTCTTCCGCAGATAAGATTAACCAAACCCGATTTGATATTGTTGTACGAAACGTCAATTACAAAGACAATTGCTGGTGGCTTTGGAAAGGTATTGTTCTGAAAACATGAATAAGAATGGTTCGTTACTCTTTTAATATATAAAGCAGAAACATTATATAAAACGGCATTCTATTTTATGAATAATTTCAATTTTTACAACACAGACTGTAAATAATAAATGTAATACTTACACGACAATAATCCTTAGTTGCTAAATACTCATAAGTTCCTAACATTAATTCTGGTCTTTCGTGTCGATCCATACGTTGACCAGTGTGATCTAAATGTTGGAAATACTCGGGTGGAACTAGAATTATAAAATAGAAACAATTATTTCTGCATTTATATTCATATATATGTAATACAATATTAGGTTTTTGAAATGTCCTTTCAATTTATTATTTATAATATATAAATTTTTTAATTAAAAATATTTTTACAATTTACGATTAAAGTAAAATGTCATATACATTTTTTTCATCGTAAATAATTCGTTTATGAAAAAAGATTTATGTTCATCATAACACGCTGCCTTTAAACATTTTTGTTTATAAGTGCAATAAATTCTTCTTACCTTCGGTTGTAACATTACAAAACATGCATTGGAATCGTTTTCCCGCATCGATGAATTGCATGAATGGACACATGTACGCTTTACATCTTATACAACGGACTGGACCAATGTCGCCCATGTTCACAATCATTGGCTCATATTCTCCTGGTTCTGCTCTGGCCATGGGGCTCAAGATAAGACCAAAAGGAACATGACACTATGGGGAATAATGTCAAATTACTGTTCACGTGTAATAGCCTAGTGAAGTGAGATGCAATAAAAGCAAATAAAAATTGTACAAAACAAGGATCTATAATTTTTTGTTCATTTAATTGCTCTCAACTACTTTCAAACGCAATTATTTTCTGCGATATTTTTAATTATTTAATTTAAAACATACGAGTGCAGTAAAAGCTAAACCGAAACAAATTTAAAAACATTATTTTCGATGTAAACAGTTATACTGTAAATACTGTGACCCCTGTAAATTAATTACAATAGAATAGTTTATGTATATATACAGAAATAATAATCACCTGCTTTAATATATCTGCTGTTGTAGGAACAGTATATATAGTCGACCTTATATAACGTGGCGATGCGTTTCCTTGATCCTGCACTAAAAACTTCGTTGTTACTAATGGCGGGACCAAACCCTTTTGATTTGTAAGAAACTCTCCACCTCTCGTAGCCTGATCATCCTGAATAACTTGGATCTAAATATTCAAAAAATAATTATTTTGTTTTTTTTTTTTTTTTTAAAAAAAGATTAACTGTACAATTAAATTTATGTGCAGAATATGATTGTAAGATTTCTTGTAATAATTAATAATTAAAACTTAATGATAAAATAACAATTCTTACAGGACTTGGCATTTGATCAGGATCTAATCGTCTAGGTTGCTGCTGAGCACCCATTCCAGATTGATATCCTCCTGGACCCGTATCAGGATATAGACTTCTTTGATTATAAATATTCTATAAAAATAAGTTTATGTTAAATTTATATTGACATTTGTCACTTCAACTTTTTTCTTCGTTTTATAAATATGATGTTATTTACTGATAAAAATTACTATAATTAATAGATCGGTTCACATTGTAATGGTATAAATTATCTACCATTTTTAAATTTAAACGAAACAATCATTACCTGTTGAGGATGGTGCGGGTAAAGATGTTGTTTCTGCTGTTGTTGATAACCTTGCTGATAAGGTGGCATAGATTGCTGTTGAATTATTGGATTAGTACCTAACACCTGTTCGGCTATAGGTGGACCAGGGGGAAATTGTGGTCTTGGACCAGGCATATAGCCAGGGGTTGGGGTTGTTTGACCTTGAGCGGGTGGTAAATGTGGTTGTAAATTGTGCTGATTTGGCAAAGGTCGAGGAGGCATGTTTTGACCAAGATTGTAACCAGAATTGGACAAGTCCTGGTGACCAGGTAGAGGTGGTCCAGACAAATTGGTAGCTGGGTACATGCCAGCTTGTTGAGGTATGGCATTTGTCGGGGGACCAGGCAGATTATTTTGTTGTTCAGAACTAGGCCCGGACAGTGACATCGCAGCCATGCTAGTTTGCAACGATGTATTGCCTTTGCTGTCTTGGGAAACTGGCATCTGGTAACCAGGAACATTGTTCATTTGTTGTCCAGACATTGGAGGTTTGGCCACATTATTTTGTGGCGGTAAATTGCGTTGACTTCCAGGTAAAGGTGGGCCAGGAAAGTTGTTGTGTTGGGGGCCAGGCATTGGCATATTTTGGATGGGTGGTCGAGGAGGTCCAGTCATCATTGGACTACTTATATTTTGTCGCATTTGAGACATAGGTTGTCCGGGCATCATTGGCTGATTTGGCAATGGTGAACTAGGAAAATTTTGTTGATTTTGTAACAGTGGTGGTCCTGCTACGGGTTTCTGTTCCATTATTGGGGGTTGCTGAAGTTTATTTTGTGGATTTTGCATATTTTGGGAGCTCATGGGAGAGTTGGGTAATAGTTTTTGTCCTGGTACTGTAGGATTAGTAAAATATTGTTGACCCATGATATTAGGCTGGTTTGGTGATGGAGAATTACCTAAAAAATCAATAGAATTTATATGTTTATTTATAAAATATTATATAAGATTATTTTTTTTACATATTTAAAGATATTATTAACATATTTATATATAAATATTATTTTTCATAAGCGAAGTAACATACTCTACTCAAAGATTGCTACAAATTTTGAATCATCTTGTATAAATTCTTATTTTGATCATGGTTACAAATCATCAAGAATAACAATATAAACATTGTTTCCTCCACAACAAATTATCAGTTTATACTCAATTAATATTTGACTAATATTTTATCATGAATATTTGTTTTTATAAATGCATCTTAATTTATTATTATGTTGCTTGTATGATTATTAATGTATAATAAACTACTAATTAAAATTATATACATTTTTAATTGTAAATATATAATATGGCAATCTGTTTTAACATAATTAGTATATAAAAAATGATAATTAATATAAAAAAAAATGTTTAACTTTATTTACAATAAGTACTATATACCTAAATTGTTCTGATTTGACATTGGCATTGAATTGAACTGATTTGACGGTCCAGCTGGCAATTGACCTTGAGGTGGTGGTACTTGACCCAAAGGTGGTCCAGGTTGGTACTGCATCCTTTGCATATTAGGATGTGGTTGAGACAAAGACATTTGACTCTGCGGTGGATCAACAATTTGCCCCCCAGGTCTTAAAGAATGCTCTGAATGTGGAAGACTTGAAGATTGTGGTACAGGTGATTCTTTTTGATTGAATTGTGCAGCATGAACTTCTTGTCCGTATGAAGGATGTGATGGTTTCACTTGCACTGGTGCTCCACTATTGGACATGGCTATAAGTAAAGATTACCTGTTAATTTTACAATTTTTTACATTTATTACAAGTAATATACATTACTAAAATAATTTTTTAAATGGAAACAAGTTTATCTAAATTGTTACCTATTAATTACATATAAAATATTATTTTATACAGTTTTAAAGGAACAACCGATGAGTTCTTTCATTATATTACCAAAAATAATTAACTAGGAATGCATTAGTTGTTTAATTCAACATGAACAATTTATTATGCATTTTTTGCATATTCTTTATGTTGTCATTTTACTTGCCCAGTTAACTATTAATTCTGTTATCAATACTTCAATGACACATTAATAGTATTACAAAATAATTTAACAGAATATCTATTATCTTTAAATTTGTTTATAATAGTATACAACATAAATATTTTTAGATCATTTTAAAATAAAAATGTTTACAAATTTTAACAATTATTAACAATTCCTGACAGTATTCTCCATATTTCTATTTTACTTCTATCGTTAGTTATAATTAATATTTAACATAACATACAAAGATCTTTTATTTACTATAATTTAAAATATATACATTTGTTTCACAAACAACTGTCAACATCTGATTAGTCACTTCCTTTATAAAAGGATTAACCAACATATGGTGTTATAAATATATCTATTTATTATTATTTCTCCAACTGCACAGTCACATATAATTAAAATTACAAATTACCTTCATTTCGTCGCACAATTATTTCTGATTGTTCAATAAAATATACAAGAATTCAGGTAAACTAACAAACAAAATAAAATGTCAAGTCCAAGGAATTCAGTGTAGACAATTTCCAAAACAATGCAGTCAATTACACAATGATCAATAAATTTAATCGAAAATAAATACAGCTCACGTCAAGACTTAAACAGGTAAATTTTTATTAATTAAAAAAATATACACATAAATAAAACAAATTGACAACAATACTGAAAAAGTGACAGTTGCGTTTGACAGTTGGATGAAATTAAAGGCAACGTTTTTGTGAGTTCGAATTTAATCGAAAATACGAAACACTTTGACGATAATGAATAAAACTGGACTCGAGTGTCAAACTCACGCGTGAACTCTTACACGAGTGAAATAATAGAAACATGTCACGGTATCAGGGCATGGAAACCGAGCCATTTTGCACGGAACGGCGCATTTGACAATGAGCGTTCGGGGTATGTTTTAATTGCTAGATATCGCGCGACAGTAAACAACGTACTTACGTGAAGTGTTTGCAATTATTTGAACCATAACAAAACGAAATATTTCCGAGCGATGTTTATGAGCGAATTATAAGAACAATTGTCGCACTGCAATAAGATCTGGTGCCGATGCCACGTAATGCCGCATTGCGCACGCGCGCAGAACACGCCGAACGGCCGCTCTATCAGACACGTCACAATTTCACTGTCACTACTGAGATGTAGTAATACTGGAACGTGCGCTGACGCTCGAAATGCGCGCCGAGAGAGACGAACGCGAGGAGCAATCACTGAAATGTACTCGTATTGGAATGTGCATTCAGTCGGGCAAAGTAGTGACAAAAACGGTTAGGCTAAATAAACCGACATGGAGGAGAGGCTGTCCTTATTGTACAGTCAGTTCAGCAACTTTCCTCGCTTCTGTATGAATTAAGGTATTGTTCAAAGCTCGGCAATAACGGCTTTGATGTTTTCGGTTATAAAAATGGAATGGATAATAATGTTGTAATATGTAATAAGTATGTGGTGTGATTTGGTTTTAAAAAACATGAAATGTCGGTAAAAAATTCTAATTCTCACCGCTATTCATCAGCAATTTTAACAAAATTATGTTTTTATAGACGTAAATGTTCTCCCGATGCTAAAGAATAGCTGTCTCATCATTTTTTTACAAAATAATTATTAGTATTATTTTAAATTAAAATGACACTAAATCCGTGAAAGCAGAATTATATATAGAGAAGTGATTTTAAATTCAATTGATTCAATTTTGCCTATAAATGACATTTGGCGGGAAAACAGCGACTTTTATGCCTAAAAAACTGGAAAAAATACCCTAAATATTTAATAATGAAAAACAAATTTATTTAGTCTTAAGAAAGTATTTATATAATAAAAACGTTATTACTAATGAATCTATAATATATTTATATTATAATATCATTAATAATGACAATTATGATTTTAATGTTTACAATGGGTGCTGCCTAAATTAATTTAGTGTTCCACAAGTCACGTATAGGGACTTTTAGAGCATGGAACACATGTAAGTGCACATTTAGAGCCGTATTCACACATCGACACACGCACAAGACCACTGAAATATAGTAATACTGGAACGTGCACTGCCATGCTCTCTGCATATTGAAAAGCGAGCCGAGAGAGAAACGTTGTCGCGGGATAGTGTATCTCGTTTTAACTGTATAGCGCATGCGCATTAGTACGAAATTCACGTGAAGTACAATCAGAGCAAATTTGTAATTCGAGTTATTGTTTAAATTTATATGACCGGTCTTCACAAGACACAAAGAAAAGTTTATTGTAATAAATAATGTCGTTGATTTATTAATAAAGATGGTACGAGTGTGCTGTGTTAAAAATTGTACCTCATCCTGGTGCAGGCACGGAGTTGATGTTTTGCAACTTTTAGAATTGACTATACAACAAAGACAGGTTCTCCCGCGACATGCGTTCTCACTCGGCTCGTTTCTGTCGCGTCAGTGCACGTTCCAGTATTGCTATATTTCAGTGCACAAGACACGTGCACACCATTATTTGTAGGTTGGCAATGCTACATCATACATACATACACACACACACATGCATACATACAAACAAAACAGTGATGCCACGCTAAAAAATTATGGTGTGCGCGTGTCGCGTGCGTGTGTAGATGTGTGAATACGGCTCTATACATATATACACATACATACATACATACATACAAACAAAACAATGATGCCTAGCTAAAAAATCATGGTGTGCGCGTGTCGCGTGCGTGTGTCGATGTTGTGAATACGGCTCTAAATGTGCACTTACATGTGTTCCACGCTCTAAAAGTCCCTATACGTGACTTGTGGAACACTAAATTAATTTAGGCAGCACCCATTGTAAACATTAAGATGATGCCGTAAGCGTTAATTACTAGATTAGGGTATTATTCGTTTTTATTAAAATGAATGAGAATTAATTGATGTTGTTGATTCAGCACATTTTCTCAATCTGGGAGATTATTTAACAATGATGTAACTGAATTTTTATCATTAGTTTCAAGCAAATTTAGGGACCGCGTTTTTTAGGTGTTAAAAAAACGCGGTCCCTAAATTCGCTTAAAATT
>JABFPN010000230.1:0-57826 GCA_022817305.1 Leptoteleia sp. ZL-2020 | reverse complement strand
AAATTATTTCTTCCCGTATACACAAAGAACGTAATCAATAAATCGCACGAAAGAAACGAAATTGAGGAAATTCGCTGAATAAATGAAAAAAAAGCTACTACTTTTTTGATATCCTTTGGGAACTATACATATCTCATTCCCTCTTCAAATTACCCCGGAATTGGCGCCATTTTATTTTCCAACTAGTTCCTTCCCGTGTTAATAGACAAGAATATAGAAATGCGCTGTACAATAACCTTGGGATTAGAAAAGTAAACAAATGGTTGTTGGTAAACATAGGGAAGGGTAAATTAAGGAAACAAATACAATAACAAGGGTGGTTTACATTTGAAAGATATTGAGACTGAAATTAAAGGCTAATAGAGAATGACTTTCCTAGTTTTCTTGGTTGCGTAAACGTAGGGAAGGGTAAATATACAAAGGAAAATAATATTTGTTTATGTTTGAAAGGTTGTTGCCGTTGTTATTGCTTATTGGCCTTGGAATGATAAGTGTTCGCTTTAAGCCATTTAATTTTTCCCTGATTATTGTACCAGGTAGAATCTTCAATATAATTTTCTTTTAAATAAAACTATTGCTTTTAACGTCCAAGAACTTTCGAGACGATTAACCACACTTTTAAACTGGGCAAATGGAAGCCACGATGCCGCTGATTTTAGTAGATACCAGGATGACCACGAGGAGGTAATCAGTCGGACTCTCTAACCCACGTTTGAAAGGTATTCAAACTGGTATTAAACGCTAATTGAGAAAGACTGTTTATATCTTGTTTTGAACATACTATCGTATATTTGAAAACAATAATTGTCGACTAACTGGCATTTTCTAATAATTTAGAATTGTAATTTTTATCGAATGTGGACATTTTTCAATTTAAAAATGTAAACAAAAATTGTTTGTCAATATGCGAAAGGTCAAGTGAACAAAATAATAATAGTTTCAGTTATTGTTTTTATTCTTTTCCAAGTAACCCTTCAGGTATTTTAAGATAAAAGGAAACAAAGTTTGCTGAAATTTTGTATTCTTAATGTCCAATCACTTCACAACAAGTTAGTAATTTTTAATAGGACTTTTCTCTCCTAATCCAGTTGCTCACCTTGTTATTAATAACATTACACTCAAACATAGTTCACGTCAAAACTAGTTAAAAGGAATGGTAATTAACGAATCCATGACTTACACCTTGTCGTAAATTTTAAAGTGTTCTAACTCATGGTGTATTTATAACCATCATACAGAAGTATAAATATAAATACTCGCGGAAGTCATCGCGAAACTTTTGCACAATAATATAAATATAGAGGTTGATAAAGTAGGAATCTTTATTATGATAAATTGTAATTAACACTGGAAAAAAAAATACATCAAGATTTACTGTGCTGGAACTATAAAGCAAAGTTGTTTGTGCAATATAGGAAAAATTACCGTATGTTCAAATATTTTGATGTGTTTCACCGTAATTTTTACCGTACTCACGGTAATTTTTCCTACATTGTACAAACGGCTGTTATCTTTTCAGTGCAGTAATTCTTAATGGTTCCTTTTTTTCCCTGAATCAAGCTTAATTTGCAACAGCACTTCCCTTTCGTTCGTTGAATTTTCGTTTTTAACAACTGTGATAAAAAAAAATAGAAGAATAATACGAAGAAACTGGAAACGATAATAAAACTACAACTGTATATTATCCGGTGGAAGCTGCGTTTGGGAAAAAAGGTTGCCTCTTTAATAACATCGTCATGCGTCATAAAATTGTCGAATGGCATACCAATGAAGGTGATACATTAATACGAGGAAAAGGATATAAAGAAAATGCAATCGCGCTCCTTCGACCCCGAACCCGGTGACGTATCAGAGTCTTATTATCGTCAGATAAAGCTGAAAGCTGACTCGAAAGTTAAACTCAGCTGCGAGTTAAATTACATTTATAATGCAAGCCACGTTCGGCTCGCGTTACTTATCGATGGCGGCTCGTAAACCCGGCTGACAAGCTCACTTACGATGTCACTTCCTCGCTTATTATGTTATAACCCTTGGATTTTCCAAAGACTTCATCATGCAAACAATTGCTTTTATGGAATAACTGAGAAATTACTCTGAGCACACGAGTTTCCCAATCCATTGCGATGGCCTACCATTAAAATGATTGTTACGGTGAACCAAGATGGAAAAACCTTCCTGGGTAATATAATTGAACGATAAATGTCGAATTTTTGAGAATATCTTTAGTAAAAATGAAATATATATGGTCCATGTATGTTTTACCAATTTCATATTAGGAAATAAAAAATTCATGGTCCATATACATGGACATATATGTTTCTCGATAATTCATATATGGTTGATATATGGCAATAATTGATTTCTATATAAGGAAATATATCTCCTTATATGAAACTTTTAAAACGTATATGGACCATATGTGGACCATATATGTTTCATTTTTACTAGTGACTGAAGAATAAAATGTTTTTCAAATTAAGAATGTAAACAAAAATTGTTTGTAAATATGCGAAAGGTTAAACTGGCAAAAGAAAAACAATAACAATGTTTGTTATTGTTTTTATTTTTTTAATTGACCTTTTAGTTCCAGGAAAATGTTAGTGTTTTCAATGGATCTGAAGAATTAATCTTACTATAAATACAAAATATAAACAAACTTTGTCGCTGTTTGTACTTAATTATGTTAATAGTTGTGTCCTTTTCAATGTAAACATTGTAAACAAGGAATGAATGGAAACAGGAGAAAGTTCAAATTAATAAATAATATATGTTTACATTGGAAACAACATGAATTGTCAATATAAGTTGTAAAAAACATAAAACAATACAAACTTTTCTTAAATATTGTATTTTAAAATTTTTTTCTTTCGTTTCATGCATTGTCAAAGTGTATATATATAATTCAATCAAATGTGATAATCATTGCAAATGAATTACACTTTTCTACCTCGAAAATTTAATAAATAATGATCGATTAAATTTAATAGTACAGAGTACCGATTAGTCGCAGTCGAATATTGATCAAATATGGCGAATTTCAAATTTACCCGTGTAATATAAATGTACGTAAATTGCTTTTGACAAACAAAAACAGAAAGGTAAAGACCCGTTTCCAATGGACTTCAACGGCTACCTTGTTAGGTACTTAATAACGTTTGCAAAGTTTAATTAACTGTATTTGCCAACGGTACAATTGTATGAAAGAGGCACAAGGGCGCCGAATGAAATTTCAAACTTTTTCCATGATTCTTAAGCCCGGTTTTCATTTCGGCCGATAGAAATAAAGATTATTCTTGCGAGCTGCAATGACCGCGCGTTGATTATGATCGCGACCACCGGCCCCGCCCACCTTCTTTTGCGAATATAATTCGCGTTGAATATTACATTAATTGAATGCACGAAAATTTGCCTGCAGTAGTTTCAGCCAAGTTGTACTTAGTTTAATCATTCTCAAAGGTTAACATACGATAACAAAACGAGGAAATGTAGGAGTTTCAGCGAACGAGGATAAATAAGTACGTTTGGGTATAAGCAGTGAAAATTGTTTATCTATTTTTTGGATTAATTTGGTAGCACTAAAAAGTAAAACGTTTTCAAAATACAAAATATAAACAAACTTGTTTGTTGTTTTTGTTTTGTATTTACATCCATTTTTAATCCCTTTGGACGTAAACAAACAATATTATTGTTTTTATTTTGTTAATTTGACCTTCACAGATGTTTACAAACATTGTTCTTTCATATGATCAATTTTAAAAACGATTCATTTTCTGTTCCATACATTTAAACTTTGTTTATTGCTATATGAAAATCCTAAATGAATGTTTATACCTGTCAGGAATTTAGTATTGGTACAGTTGGCAACCATGTTTGACTTTTACTTTCAAGCTAGTCATTATAATGATCATCTAGTGAAGATTTTTCCAAAAACTTGCATTAACGTAGATTTCACGTAGATATAAGGTTGAAATTAGGATAAATACCGATTAAACCTAACATATTACAATTGTTTTTCGAACACTCGATATGTGTTGAAAGGAGAAAGCCTCGACAACTCGACCCAAGTCGATTAACGTTAAAAATATGAGGATTACTGATGGCGCAGTAAAGAAACGAAAGAAATGTAGCCGAGAGGTTAACCTTCTCCTGTTTCTTAAATAAGATTAAACGAGGCTCGAATAATCCGGTATACGATTTCGCGGTGGCGTTTTTTCTCGCATCGTTTAGCTTATTTTGCATTCCATCGTTCCCCTTTGCCATCAAATTCAGCGCGAGACTGATTTTGTCACTCCGACGCCGCAAGTCTCGTGGGTTTTCCTTGGCTTATACCAGGCGCAACAACGAGTTTCGCAGCATCGCGGGTGTCTGACGTTTTTAAGAAAATCCCCTTTATCCTCGCGGTGCGCGCGCGCGCGCCACCGGCATTATGCTAACCAGCCTCCTCACAGACGAGTTTAACAGCGATATTTTGGAATGCCGCACTCACCTTGATCTATGAGACCCTCGCATATCCCCCCAATGTTACTTGTTAACACCTCATCTCCCTCCCTCCCCCCCGGTTGCTATTCCACGAGAAGCCGTTTTATCATAAAAAATGGCGCGCCACCCTCGCAAGAATTTCACCGATACTGTAATTTACACCGGGACTTTTTTTTGACTATCAACGAGATTAGTCGTTACTACAACCTTTTGTAAATCCCATATCCCTTCTCTCTCTCTTTGTTCCTTCACGTTGAATTTTAAGTTTATATTTATACAATGACGATTTTTGGTGTAGCTTTGTAATGTACAGTTTGGTTCTTCTTTTGCATTGTAAAAAATTATGTTTATCTGGGATTGTACATTGAGAAAAAAGTTGTATTTAAAATTAGCATACCTTCTGGGGTTGGAAGGATATTGTCTACAGAGTCTGCTATTTTACCATACAATTGCAGTAAAATTTTATGTATGATATAGTAAAGTTTTATATTCAGTATGGAATTCCATACTTATTACAATATTTACCATAAATCGTGGCAACTTTACAAGAGCATACCAAAAATGTTACTATATTATATAAAAATTATTATTATGTTGGTATTGTGTTGGAGAGATTTTAAGATTTGAATATTTGTAGGTTAGTTTCTTATTTTTAGGAATATGTTTTTTGTTTATAACTGATTTTTGGTTTAAGTTATAGATAGTCAAAATTATAAATTTTCCGTGTTCTATGTTTATTACCATGATTTTAGGTTAAATTATGAATATTTTTAGGTTAGTTTTTTTAGTTTTAGGATTATTTTCAGGTTATATCTTCAAAATATATTATGATTTCATTATTTCTTCTTAAATAGTGTAACTTTTTATTATCTTATACAATGTTTTTAGGTTACATTCTTATTTTCAAACGTATTTTAGACAAAAATTAGATAAACTTATAAATATATTTAGTGTTTTGTCTTTAATACTTTAAAGCAATTTAAAGTTTTGCAATATTAATAAAACTTTTTTATGTTTAATGAAAGTAGTATCAAGTAGATATTAGCTAAAAATTGTTCTCTGTCTGTTAATTAATAATTTCGCGTGGACTATTTATTTATTCAATAGTTTGTTTGCGTCAGTTTGACAATATTAATATACACAATCGCAGCCAGATTGCGTTGTTTCTTTTACAAAAGACAAAGCCTCTCATACATTAATGTACCGAGTCCCATCAAAATTTTCAATATTCTACGTAGAAATAATAAACACCGTTAGAGTTTATTCCACAATATACAGAAAGTGGTCTTCACGCAACGATAATGGTTCCGGTTTAACAGAGTTTAGTTACAGCGCCACTCGACAAAATGCTCGAGTTAAAATCATCACTCGACGATCGATTCTTTCTCTCGAGGAGTGAATTAAAAACGATTTTCCAGTTGGTCAATTTTGAAATGAGGCTCATTCTCCAACGTGAAGTGGCATTTCGTTTTACGGCGTTGAAATATTAATGAACTAAAAATATATCAAACTATTCCCCCCCCCCAATATTTCTTGTAAATTATTGTACCAGTTAAATACGATTTACGGTTGTTTTTAAAAGGTTTAAAATAAAAATGATTACTTCAGTGAAAAAATGTTATTTATTTATCTTGAAAGTAAATTGAGTTGGCAACACTTCAATCTATCGACATATTTTGTGTTTGCGGCAAATAAACCCTAGTAAAAATGAAAGATATATGGAGATATATGTTTTTCCTTAGTTTCCATAGTTTTTTCTTAATTTATGTATAGGCATATGGTTGATATATAGTAATAATTGGTTTCAATATGAGGAAATTATTATTGACCATATATATCCATATGTTGCCATATATGAGTTAAGAACATATATAGTCATATTTGAATTAAGAAAAAACATATATATCCATATATGTTTGATTTTTACTAGGGAATTGTACTTAACTTGGGAATAAATATTTTTGAATTGGTTGACCCTCCCATTTGCCCAGGGATACCAACTTAAATTCACTTATTTCATCTTTAAGTAGTCCACTATTATTTTTTGCATGGTTATAAATATTTTTCTTCCTAAAAAATGATGAACATTACATTAATTAATCCTAGATTTATTTTTGCCCATATCAAATGCAAAAAATTTGTCGTAAACAATTATTTCTCTGTTTAATTTAAACTTAATTTACGCGTATAATTTCGGTTGGAAAAACGTTATCGGGGTTATTAGCCAAATACGATAAACGATCTATTAATCCGTCCCCAAAAGTGTGCTCCGCGCGAGCGCGTAACTTTTTTCCCCTCTCTCTCTCTTTCTCTCACTCTCTTTTCAGCCGCTCCCCAATTAAACTTTCCGCGCCAATAACTTACAATCAGATTGAAAACTATGGCAATTGTCGCAGATGGAGCCACTGTCCGTGAATCACTGATCCCTTTGCCATTTTCACCGGCTTATTTACGCTTTCGCAGGATAACCTGTTCCTCCGCGACAACTTTCTTTTACTGCCGTTTACGGGCATTAACGCGGCAATAAATCAGCATAGAATGCGCGTAACTCGGCGTAAAATGAACGAAATCATCGCTTACGGGAAATCACTCGTTCGATGACCGATTTTGTTTCGGACTTTTGCCGTACCGACTCGCGTTCCATTTTATTCCACTTTTGTCGGTTTTTGTTACCAAGTCACGAGCCGGTTCCATTTTCTCGAAAAGTCATATTTCCAGCACGCGTGTCACCAAAACACCGTATTACAAAGTTTCGCCCGCGCAGGATTACTTTTTTTATGGATAAATGGCAAAGTTGTTTTGGTATTACGACGATGATGTATCGTTTATCAGTTGTGCCGTACGAACGTTCATCTTCGTTGAGATTATTTCGTATTTTATTATGCGACATCTGCAGTGAAAGCGGAAAAGGAAGTATGTTTATATTTGTCAAAAAAATTTCCCCGGGTAATGTATCTATGTGAATAAATAATTAACCGACTAGTTTTTTGTTACAAAGATCAGTACTTTTAAATAAAAATTTTGAAAACTAAATTTATTCGGTGCAGGCAAATATTTAGTAAGATTTTAGTAAGACTAATGACATTTTAAGAAGTATATTTAGTACTCTAAAACTTCGACTGAAGTATAATAATTAGCAATACTAATAGCCGTAATACGAATTGTATGTTTAATGAGAAAAGTTCTGTAAATACGGCTAATTAGCGAGCGTTGTTGGACAAGTTAGCAAAATTCGTAACTAATATTGCGTAACCCTAGACGTGTCCGCCATTTCGCAAAGGGGAAACCCCGCAGACGAAAGAGTAGACGGCGCGAGAATCGACGTGCATACGAACGCGCGATGATGAAAAAAAAAAAGAAATCTGCCAAAGGATACGTAAACCCGGCGGTCCATCGATCACGCGAAATTTTGCGAGAATGCTTTTCGGAATCCCGTTATTCATATTCCCGACGAAAAACATGGAAATCTGTACTCTGAATTATTGAAATGCTTGCGGGCTCCGTGGAGAGCGCCGCAGCGAAAGCGAAACTTCGACAGTCGAAGTTCTTTGACAGAGAATACTTTTCAAGCAAAACAACTGGGGAAGAACTGGAAGATGAAGAAGGCGTGTGGGAGGAGGGGACGAAAAAAAAAGAGAGAAACGAGACGAATAAAAAAAAAGGAACGAAAACTCGGGGCAACAAACGGCGGCGACGTATTATCGGTGACCAACCGCCTCACTTGCCGATCAAACTTTGTATTCAAATATTTAAACGGCCGTATAATTTTGTGCAATTGAATATTTTTGAGCCCATCTCAAGTTCTTCTCTGTGAATAACATCCGCTCAACAAATCTATGCCACGCCCCTTTCGCATTCGCACCAAAGACCCACGAAAATCAATATTTTTCCATGCAGAGGCGTAGAATAGTGACAAAGTGCGGGGTGGTGAGTAGTGACTAGTGAGCAGTAACCGGTGACCAACGACTTTGAAGTAACAAGTACTATTCCTTAAAACTACTTTCTTTTCAATTAATTTTATAATATACTGTATCATATTATAAGGAATATTATAAATATAAACATATTCCCGAGTTATAAAATATAGATGTCGCTAGTAACAAATTTCTTTCAAATTATAACACCTTATTGTCACACGAGAGTGCCTAAATTTCTTTTCCAGCTCCAAAAACCCGGCGTTTCTTCAATTTTAACGCAAACACGACACAATTTCGTGTTTTTTATTCTGATCGAAGTCAATATTATGCGGCGCAACATATGCCGGGTTTATTGTTGTCGTAAATCTATTAAATCGTCGAAAGCATTTAATTTACAAGCACCCCAAAACTTGAGATAAATCATACGGACGGCCCAGAAGGGCGGGAGGGGCGAGGGAGAGGGGGACGTAGGTGAAACGAGAAACGAACGCCGTAGGAAAGTTGGCGAGTCTCAGGTCTCAGCTGCTCGACGCTAGAGGTTTTGATTGAATTGCTTCCACGTCTTTTTCGTGTATCACGTCCCACATGATATCTCGATCCTACGCGCACCCTTCCGGCGCTTACTTTTACTCACGGCCAGAGACGTCGACTCCATTAAAGATGCAAAGGCTTTTTGCAAAATCGACCGAATGGTCCTCAAAGGTACCTTAATAACGACTTGGATCCGTCCCGATAAAACCGAGTCGATAATTTTGCGATTTTTTTCGCAAAATATGGCGGCCACTATTCGAAGCTCGCAATTTCATTCAAATTTTCGATATCCTCCTCTCTTTCATGCTGAAATAAATCTTAACTTTTGATAATTTTGGAACGAATATCTTTTATTTACACTTTATCAATGTTTGTAAATACCTTATCAATGTTTACAAACATACAAAAGTGTAAACAAAAACAATATTTGTATACATTTTTGATTTCGAAAGTGTTTTATATTTCAATCGACCATGTTTAATTAATAAATATTTATGATAAAATAATTATAAAATTTCATATTATTACATTCTTCTCAAGGAAGGTTCTTCAGCCTTTACTTACCATAATATAATAATTGGTTGAAAAGAGACACAAGGATGACTTAGATCTCATTCGGAGCCATACAATTAACAAAACAATAACGACAATAATTTATTTATCCATCTCCATCGGCCAAGTTGATTGTCCTTGCGGCAATTCACATCCATTCGGCGAATTGCCGCGCAATTTTCGTTTTTTTTCCACCCCAAATACGGGTCTCACTCAATTTAAACCCTCGTTACGTCATCCTTGACGAATTCCTCCATAACTCCGTGACATTATTTAATTAAATCTGACCCAACGGGGCAGCCCCGAAAAATTAATAAACATGACCAATTATAATTCCCCCCCCGCAACTGCGGTCCCTGCACTCGCGCAAGAAAAGTATTATTTCACGGTCGGAAACTGGCATATAATAAACCGAAATGCGCGTTGATAACTCTGTTTTATTTTTGCATCCTTTTTTTTTCTACGTACGGCGCATACGCACATAGTACGCCATTTCCAATTTCACAGAGCATGGGTTAACGAGACCCGGGGGTCGGAGGGCTTCGAGCACCCCCCTCCCCCCCCCACCCCAACCCTTCTCCTTAGACCGTGCGCCGGCCGATCCCAAAGCAGCCCCCTTTTAACGGAAGCCTGAGTCGCGCACGGGTTCCGGCACATTACCTGCACTGATTACCGGCTCACCCCGCTGAGTATGTCACCCAGTAACTCCCGAGACACATACCTTCCGAAAGCGGGGCGCCACCCTACCCAAATTCACGGCTTTGTACCGGAATCACGGGAAAGAGAGGGACAGGCGACGAAGAAATTGAACGAAAGGAAATAAACCGCTGGCGTGGGAGAAAGATGAAAGAGCGCTTTTAATCGGCGCAGATTCTTTATGCCACGCGGCGTTCGCCTTGTAGGGTGGCGCAGTCCCTCGGATACGTGGGGGGGTCATTCAAATGAACGGTCTTCGGTTCTTGCGCAATTAACAGGCTTCGCTCCAAATCGAGAAATAACCCTTTTCACTGGGGTACGAATTTGCGGTTTTAATGCCTGACTCGAGGATAGAGGGCGCTGTTTTGACTGTCCATTCTGTCAACGTAATTATACCTTTCAGTGTATCATCGTTTGGGAATCGTTTTATTGGCCGATGATTTATTTATTTGTGTTGGAAATTCATGGCACTGAAAAACAAAACGTTTTCGAAATACAAAATGGTAAATAAACTTTGTTTTTGTTTGGTATTTACATCCATTCTTCTGCCCTTTGGATGTAAATAAACAATATTATTGTTTTTGTTTCGTTAATTTGACCTTACAGATGTTTACAAACATTATTTCCTATGCGCTCAATTTTTAAAAACGTTTTGTTCTTCAGTTCCATTGGAAATTCTTTTTAATGCGATTTCCTTTTGGAAAAGAATCCTGAAAAATGCAGAAATATGTTGAAATATGTTGAAAAACACTGAAAATCTGATGAAATTTGGAATTTTCAGCACTTTTCAACATTTTTTTCCACAAGGTTTCTTATGTTTCCATCTTTCTTTTTAATTACTTTGATATTTTTTTGCGAGATTAAGCATTACACGTTTGTTTGCATAATTCAAAGACTTTTAGTTATTCAAAATTTGCCAAAACTCTCTCTCTTTGCCAGATTCCCGGAAAGTTTGCGCAGTTTTTGCGAGCAATTTGAATATAAAACTGCCATCTTTCTGTACGCGCCACTAATATTTCAAAACACATTCTCCTTGACTTACGAACGACTTTTCATGAATCATTGACTCAACTGCCATTTTAATTCATGAGAACGCTCGTCTTCGCTTTAAGACGTGAAATTTTTCCGAGTAATTTTTCTGAAAGTCTCTCCGCTCGAGTACGTCAAGGTAAAATGACACAGCGCTTTCATATTAAGAAGCTGAAAATGCGCGATAACGCCAGGTACACAGACAAAACAGGTCTCCGTAAATTCCGCGATATAATCTTTAATAACCTTATTTGCAATATACCCCGGACGTTTAACGCCCGTAATACGCCATTTTCCGTGTATCCTTCGACGAGGAATTTGGTTTTGCATCATCCGAATTATCGCCCGACAGTCGTTCCGCATATAAATACCTCTTTACACGGCCGTTACAGCTATTTTCTCGCGGACCATCGACGCTCGTTGAATCTTTTACAACGGCGAACGTCCCGGCGACTGTTTTCCTAATCTACGACGATAATCGGGTCAGCTTTGCCAGCGGAAGTGAAATTAAATATTCGACCGGCCGCGATCGAACGTTTTTATTACCGTTTCGTTCGCTCGCTGCGAATTATTTCGCTGCAGATGTGAATTTAATAAAGCGACGCATTTGTAACAGTGTCGCGAACTATGGATTGATCGACTTTCATTTGAATACATAAATAAATCACGTTTAATCGATTTGGATGTTAAAGAAAAATAGTTATATACGAAATAGTAAAGATGTGATAAAAATTTCCACGTGTTAAAAATTAAAATTTCTTGTCAAATTATTGATGGAAGTTGAAAATAAATATGGAACTGATGAATGAAACGTTTTTAAAATTGATCTTATAAAGGAGCAATGATTGTAAACATGAGTAAAGGTCAAATTAACGAAGTAAAAACAATAATATTATTTGTTTACATCCAAAGAGGATAAAAATGGATGTAAATACAAAACAAAAACAAAGTTTGTTTAAATTTTTGTGTAAGTGAATAAAAAATATATAAAAAAAATGTCCTTTTTCAACAATTTTATATCCTTCATTCCAATTATAATATTTTGACTAACATTTTGATTAATAAAATATCGTCAATGAAGATAAATAAAATTTGGATACATAGAAAATGATAATTATACGAATGCAAAATGTCAAAAGTAATAACAAAGATTGAAAGTAAAAATGTTGTTTGAAATTGTTTCAGAGCCGCCCAAAAGTTGAACCCTTCGGCGAGCCCCGCTCATCGTCGACGTCGAGCCGGAGACGAAAACATCAGCGATGAGCAGCCAATCTCTCTAAACGGTTATGCTGCACTTTTACTCAAGTCCCCACCCCCCGCACCGCCGGCTCTTCTCCGGAGAATAGGTGTGAAGGAGCTCACTGGCGTCGGAAAGGTAAGTACTTTCTTGAGCTAAACGATGCCGTAGCTATACGATATTATCTAAATAACCGCGGAGGCATTAGCCTTGTTCCGGAATAAATTATATCAACGGAATAACAATGTAAATTTATTATACCGCTGCCGTCGGCAGTGCCTGATATTTCGCCGATCCTAATTAACATTCAACCGAAGACCGATAAATCTTCACCTTTAGTCCCGTACCAATTATTCATTGGGGAGGGGATAATTGTTGACACGCCACCTAGAGGGAGTTTTTTTAAACATGGATGGTACTGAAAAATGAAACGTCGTCAAAATACTAAATGTAAAGAAACTTTTATTTTATTTTTTATAACATTGTGGAGAAATTGTTGCACCACAGCAGAAGCCACAGTGGCTAATTCTGTGGCACTTAAAAATTTTGGTCCCAGATGTTTGCAAACATTATTCTTTTATATGTTCAATTTTAAAAATGTTTCATTCTTCTGTTCCATTAAATTCGGGAATAATTAGAGATGTTTCAAAAGTTGACCTTGGTTAAAAGTATCTTGATACAAAATCGTGTTATCAAGAAATTATTTTGTAAAATATTCATGAAATTCCATTCGATTTGAAATTTATCATGAGAAATCTTTGAAAACCATTAAGAGGGAGAAATAGTACTTAAAAAAAAACATCAACCACTACTGGTATTTGAACTTGTGTCCCACGGAATACAAATTATATTCATTACACACTCGACTACAAAACGTAGTTAAAGTTCCCCAAATTTCATTACTTTATTTACGTTCATTAAATAGTTCTGTAACACGAAAACTTTGGCGGCCCATTTTTCGAAAATGTTCTTATGAATCAGTCTTGTAATTTATCTTTATGTTCTTTTTTAATCCAATGTCTTAATTTATTCTATATCATCCTTAACAGAGTGATAATTAAAAATAACAATCATTTTTAAAAATGAGACCGCATTTTGTAATTTACGAACGATTTTCAACTTGAAAAAAAAATGTTTTTAACAACTCCATTTAAAGCGTTCACCATTATTATTTCGGAATTGCTTTAGTGTTTTATAAAAATATATAAAACGTATAAAAGCAATTTGAAATGAACCAGAACTCCAATAATAATCAATCATTGTTATTTTTCAATCAATTTTTCGGACAATTCGAAGTAACCGCGACGAGCCGTTCGAATTCATCTCGCCGAACGAGATTTCATCAAGGTAGAAAATTTGTTTCAAGTTATCCTAATGGAACATTTTCCGATGGTCCCAATTCTGCCACCTCGGTGAGAATTCGCCGAACACTCGACGAACCCTCGGTTCCTCCTCGGATACCAATTTTCGATTTATCTACGATCCCGAAGCAATACCGCGACCCGTGGCCCCAATTTGAGGAAGACGAACTGCGGGCTGGCCGTGAGCAAAGTCAATATCCTGGCCACACAAGCGTGATTTTTATGGCCGTGTATTGGCTATTTTCCTCCTCTTCCCGTGACCCTCAAAGGCAGAAGAGCTCGCAAAAGGCTTTTCTCCGGTTCTTCTTTCCTTTTTTTCTCCTCCTTCTTTTTCTTCGGCAACGGGTCGACTAACCTAATGAGCCGTGACACTGGCAGTTGTACTCCTCGTCCAGGAGTGTCCGTATCTGTTTCATACGGTGGACCACCCGCCAGTGCCACGAGTGGATAACAAATAAAGCATCACTGACAAAGTTTTCGGGCAAATTTAATGAGTTTCATTAAAGAGCCCGGGGACAGTTGTTTAATAAAATTGCTCGGGATTTCGTTATTCTTTTTTTTTTTTTTTTTTCACACAGAATGAACTCGTCCAGGCTCCGGACAATAACGAGCGCATTACGATTGACTTGAAAAATTGCCAAAGAGAAATTTCTTTGAAAAAATAACTAACTGCAAACGAACCTTATTGAACTGATTTATACAAGTTTTCTTATTATTTTAGGATGAGGAATTTTTATTTTATTTTTCAAAGTAAACTTAAATCAGCTCGATAAAGATGGTTTGTCTTTAGAGGCAGAGTACTTCGAGGAGTAAAAATTAACGTTTTTAAATGTTTAAAGGAGATATAAGTAAAATAAGGGCAAATAATGATAAGAGAGAAGAAAAAAAAGTTTTTATAATGAGAAACGTAAACGAACAATGTTTGGAAACATGCACTAGGGCGAATAAAGAAAATATACACTAAAACAGTATTTGTTTACCTTTGAAGGACTAATATCCGATTCTAAATAAGTCAAAGCAAACGTTATTTATGTTTTGTATTTTGAAGACATTTTATTCTTCAGTTCAATTAAATAATGTTTTTTAACTTTTGCAGTGGCCAAAATTTTAATGCCTCTTAGATTTCCATGCAAATTTATATCCTGGCAACGTAGAACATCTGACAAAATATTGACTAAAAATTTTTATAAAATACATTGAAAAAAAAATCATTACGAATTACTCTGCTGGAATCTTAAATCGAAGCTGTTTGTACCATAATGGAAAAATTACCGTGCCAGCACAGTAAAAATTATGGTAAAACATCAAAGTATTTAAAAACACGATAATTTTTACTGTGCTGGTACGGTAACTTTTCCTATATTGCACAACCGACCTCGTTCTAAGATTCTTTAAGATCCACGAACAGTATTTTTTTTCTACTATACAACATACAAAAAGATGCATAAGAAAAAAAAGTGTCGTACAATTAAAAATTACAAAACCGCTTTCCCAATCCTTATTTATTGGATCATACCATTTATTTTCATCTTCATTTGTCCGAGTTGGCGTTTATAATTAAAAGAAATAATGGGAAAAATTTAAAGAAAAAAAAAATTGCGAACCAACAAACAAAACGAATAGTTTCTCATTACTCCGGCAGAAAAAGTCAGGAAATTGTTCACATTACTAAGCTTTGAAACACCCCTTTAAACAAACTTCATTATAGAACTTAACCGAGAGGAGTAACACTTTTTCGTTTGATTTATTAAAACTTATTAAGACTTTTCGAAAGAAGGGAATAAATAGAGCAAAAAAGTACAAGCAAGGAAAGAATTGTGAGCCGTCTGTCGAACCGAAATGCGGGGAAATCCTCGTGAAACAGGGACCATTCAAATATTCTTTGCGAGGGTCGCCAACAGATTTATAGGGTAGAAAAGTTGGTTTGAGCGTGCGAGGGGTTCGGAGGGGGGGGGTGGTCCGGGCGAAGTTCGATAGGACATCATTTCGCTAATTCGAGGAATTGATGTAGCGGACGACAGATTAGAATAGTCCCGTTGTCAAAACTCAATTTCTCCTCTACGTCGGCGAATAATTCAGAAATCGTTTGATTGCAACGAAAAAAGCGATAAAACGAAGATGGACTTTCTTTCGAAAACAAAAGCCCATGGTAAAGGATATAAAAGCGTTTTCGATTTGAAAACAATTGAGACCACTTGGCTTCGTAACAATGGCGGCGGAAAAAAAAGGACAACAAAAACAACTTGTTTGTTTACAAGTGTTCCAATGACACTTGAGGTAAATATAAACAGACATTGTTTATGCTCGATTCAATTTCAACGAAAACTGAGGAAATTCGTGCAAAATTACTTTTTTGCGCCATTCTTTTGTCTTTAATATCGTTTTTTTTTTTCCTTTCTTTTTATTCAATTCTTTTTCGCACTAAACGCTCCTTTTGAAATAACCTCGAAATTTAATGATTCATTTATTTCCATTCGCACTTTCGCTGTCCTAGGAGTTTTAACCCTTTACGTTAACGCTCGAACGAGAACGAATCGATCCATCTCTTTTATTTGAGAAGAACTGGCAGGAAAGCGCGTAGAGAGGACATGCGCAATTTCACTTAGGAAGCTGCTGACCAGGAAGCCGCGGTCAGCGGTTTCGGTCGCGTTTGCCGGGGTTTATTGAAATGTCCGGTCTTACGCATCATCGTCGTTAAGGGCGACCCAAGGAACGACCTTTTTCATTTTATGGTCGTTTCCTTTGACCCTGAAAAAAAAAACAAATAAATTTAGTTACATTTCCAGTGATTTAAACTAATTTGATATCTTCAAATTCTATCCACTATTTTAATTATTTCAACATCTATGCTGAAATATATTTTTACAAACATTGACTGATAATTAAACTGAGATATTAAGTTCGAGGTAATACTTTTACTTTAAACGGCGTGAGATTTGTTTGATTTTGACAGTGAAATAGTACAGCAAAATTTCATTTTCATTCCTTTTTCATTTTCGTAATATTTATACCTTGGCACGTCGACTCTCTACCGTAACCCTTGATTTTACTTCTTTTTTATATTTAATTTTAGAATTAAATGATTAGGGTTATGTAAGAATTAATTAAGAAAACCATGTATTGGATTTACGTGAAACAAAATCAATTACAAAATCTAATCTGAAAAGATAATATGTAATATAATAGATAATTTCATAATGTAATTTATGTATGTTGCAAATATTTCGTTTCAAACTTGAACTGTACTCAAAATGAACGAAATTATAATTCATATATATTATTCATGAATCAATACGGTCGATACAAAAACTTTCATTTACAAACTTCCAGCTTTGAGTGCTTATTCAAAATATTTTCACTTTTGAATATTGAACTTTTAACTCCCAATTTGGGAAGAATCTCCTTTGCTGCAGTGCTTATATTAGATTTTCAAAAATCGGTTACATAAACGGATGCACCAAAACGGTAGATTTAAATAATTTACATATTCTTTCCGCTTTTATCACTATTGATATAGTACAGTGATATAATATAATATATTTCACTATAAATAACCGGATGAACCATTAATTGCCGAATTGCGAAAACAATTGTGGTAGTTGTGTTTATTTACAATTGGACATACTCTTATAATGAATGGCTAATATTATTTGTAATAATTTTTTGTGTGAAATAATCAACCCCAAAAACAATTACATTATAAGGGTTGCGCCAAATTAAGCAAAAACAGCCCCATCTTCAAAAAAATACTAAACTCCTAACTAAATATTTACCTCAAAAGAATTTCTATATAATATAATTTCCTTGAATTTTTTTCATTCTCTAAACTTAATGGCATATGTTAAATAAACTCCAATAGAACTGATATCAAATTTTAGTCAAGCAAATTAAACTGTTTTGTAACACAAAAACCTTGGCGGCCCGTTTTTTCAAAAATTTCTTTTCGTTTCGTTTTTTTCGAAAACTTATCGTTATATTCCTTTTAATATCAATACCTTAATTTATTCTGTATCAGCTGAATATTCTTTATTTTAATAAACTTATCTTTTTTAAAAATGTGACGGTTATAATTTCATTGTACGTAACCCGGGACACTTGTCAAAAATCAACTATTCACAAATATGTCTTCGGTCGACAAATCCGCCAGCCGCGATCAATTTAACAGCTGAGATGACGGTGTTCAAGTTGTGTGGTGATAACAAATTCAGACAAGGGGTTATTCATCTTAGATGGCGAGCGAAATTACCAACGTTCCATCGGGACCACGTGTTTTGGCACAATATAATTGGCGGTATCTGAACCGCTCTGACACTTCGACTGTTAGATAAACTGCGACGCGTTAAGAGGTCCGTCCTAAATAATTATATGCTTGGCTACCATCGGACGAGCATGGCGAATGATTAATGGTCCACGGAATCCGTTTAAAGTCACAAAATAAAAGGGCAATTTTTATGGCTAATCAAATTTACACGATCCCGCGTTCAAATCCCCATTGTCATTAAAAATTTTTCGCGCAAACTTATGAACTTGACTTGACGGGAGTACTTTTCATTTTCGCGGAAAGAAAAGCTGGAAAAGCTGGATGTAAGAAGATCGCAGGATCATGGAGTTCTCGCAACTATAGCATGACAATGCGGCGAGCAATTGTAGCGTGACAGTGCTGCTTTTCGAGCGCGAAATCTAAGCAATATTAGCTTATGATTCCTGCTTCTATAGTATGATATTGTACCGCGCAAGAATAGCGTAAATTCGTGCATATATAGCTAGAATTTCATGGTAACAGAAAGTGACAGTACAACCTGCTTTAAACGTAAAGTTTCTCTAGCCGTTGAAGCTAAAAATTTTTCTCTGCTCGCATCAAATGAAAGCAAAGAAAACGTAGCATAACAGGTGGTAGAAAAGTAAGAGGGAGGGAAGGGGGTATTTTTAGTATGTTTTAGAACCGCTTCATTATCCAGTTCGGGGAATTGCAGGACATAACGTGTCTCGTGGGGCAGTAATTTCAAAATAAACTTCAGCTTCTGTCGCCTTTTTCATGAAGACGATGTCCATGAAAATTTCCATTGATTAATAACACTTATTAGCATTTCCGTCTCTTCTCGTTTTCCGCGTGCTTCATTACCGTAAATTATTATGTTGCATAGAAAAAAAAAGAATACTGTCAGAATATATTTCGAATTCATTTTTGTCAGATTTGAATATTGACCATGTTTTCAAACAATGTCATTAATAGTTATGAGTATTTAATATACATTACTCTAGCTATAGTAAAAATAATATAAAATTATCATCTTTATGTGCATAGTATAGTTAAAATTATTAAAAATGTTGACAAATTGTATTCTTTATATTTTATAACATTTAACATTATCTACCTTGCATTTAAATTGATTTATGTTTAATCAGATCTGTGTATGATCTGAATACATTTGTTCAGCTACTATATTTGATCTCAAATCTGACCATAGTTAATCAAATCTGATCACGTTGACCAGATAATCCCAAGATTATCCTATTTCTTATTTGACTTGAGCAAGTCTAAATTAATCTTCCTGATATTTGACCACTCTTTATTAGATCTGAGACAAGACTTATCTAGCCATATTTGATTAGATCTGATTAGCATCATAGAAATTCCCAATTTTTAACACCCGATTAACTAGTAATAAAACCAAATGATACCATAGTAATTGCACTAATCGTTGACCTAATTGTAGAATTTAATGAAATTTTTTATTGCTTCAAAAAGTGATAATAAAAGTAATAGAATTATTATATACCTTGGAAATGTCATTAAACCCAAGGTTAAGTATTAAACTTGTTATAACTGCCGTGTGAGATAATAAAAAAATTTTAATATCCTGCTGCTAGGACGCATCATCTCCCGTAATATTTTATCATTTAATTATTTTCTCATTTTTCTCTCTCTTTTTTTCTTCTTTTTTTTATTTTAAAACCATATTGTAACAGCTTCGACCTGCCGGCATTAACAAGTATATAATTTTACCATCACGAGATGCGTTAAGCATGCGGGGAGATTCTGTAGACTTTAACTCTCGGGCTGGCTTATGAATTTATTAGAAAGTTGCCGAGCGAGGGGGAAAAAAAAGGGAAGGGAGACTCGCGTCATTATCCCGCGAATTTTAATTCGTCCTCATTATTTACGAGGGTTTATTTTGCCGGCAATAGTCTATAACCTTCGTCGCAAATGTCGCTATGGTATTAATTACATTGAACTTATTTCATTTCGTCCCTTGTATTGTGGCCGCGTCAGTGTAAATCAAAAGTCGTCCCGCGTAGCGGTGATAATGAAAGAATGAATGGCAACATCCATCAAGATTTTTCACCACGACTCCGTTAATTTTCCCAAGATGTGTTTATTATTGTTTTCATTAAACGAGTCATTATTCGCTGATGAAAACACAAGCAGTGTCATAAATTTGGCGATTTCTCCTCACTAAAGGTGAAAGTTATTAAAAAAAATAAAAAGAAATAAAAAATATAAAAATATTATAATAATACCCAACGAATAGAAATATTTAAACCGCGAGATGGCACTCGAAAAATCCTTTCCTTTTATTTTCATTTCTTCAATAATTCTGCAATTTCAATTTGTTAAAAAAATTCCAAACCGTAAGAAAGTTTCCGAAAGAACGCCATGAATATATGCGAAGTACGTCAGCTGAAAGTAGTTGCGGAAACTAAATTAGATAAATTACTTTGCTCCCTCGAAGAATCCTATAAAATTACATTAAAAACAAAAGGAAAAACCGTAACTACCCTTAATATTAACATTTTACCCCCAACATTGCATTGGTACTGGAGGAGGAACCCGGCCCCCGCCCCACTATGATAGAATAATAAAGATAAAGGTAATGAAAATTGCACACGACTGTATTACAATTTAATTAAACTTTAATTTCGCATTTTGCCGGAATATTTCTCTTTGAAAATCACATTGGAAGTGAAATGACATTTCCGGGTAGCCGGCAATTGACTCGGATCCGACTCGTAACCGGCAAAAAGGCCGTCCATTTAAAAGTAATAGGTGCTGCTCGCTGCGCTTTGCGCGGAAACGTCATTTTTCCTTATTGTTACAGTCTTGTCGTCACTTCACTTTGCGCATAAATAATGCGGCGCATCTTTATGCGTTCGACATTGCACGGGGGGCTGCGAAACGACGCCATTCCGGCCAAGATATTCGATGGAAAATGACCTCTGTCTCGCGGAGTGCGAGGAAATTTGCACGCGAGGCATAAATATTTAGACCAGTCAATAAAATAAACAAACAAATCCCCCAGGGAGATAAGCGTAAACACAATGCGGCAACGAAAACACCGGTCGTGCTTTCAAATTTCACGATCCCTTTCAAAAGCCTTTTTCAAGTTTATCAGTGTTTACCGTGACATTGTATGCGAAATTGACTCTTCCTTTCCTGCCCGCGCGCACACAACCGTAGACTGGCGGTTGTTCCTGTGACCGTGAGAAGACAAGCCGGTCAGGCAGAAGGAGCGGCCATCTGTAAGATCAAAATCAATCAGTACGACAACGTACTATCGATACGTTAAAATGTTACAAAGATGTTCGACATCTACATTCATTTGGAATTAAAAGGAATATACAGTGAAATTATCAATAAATGGGCCGTCAAGGTTTTCGTGTCACAGAAGTTGTTGTACTGTTTAACTTGTTTCACTAAAATTTGATGTTGGTATACTTTCAGGTTTTTGGAAATAGTTTTAGAGAAAAGTCTAGAAATTTCTGAGTAGTATATTCTTTTAAGATAGATATTTGGTTAAAGGGTAAATATTTTTTTAGTAAAATAGCACTGTTTTTATGGTATTGTAAAACGAAATGTTTTCGAAATACAAAATGGTAAATAAACTTCGTTTCTGTTTGGTATTTACATCCATTCTTCTGTCCTTTGGATGTAAATAAACAATATTATTGTTTTTGTTTCGTTGATTTGTCCTTACATATGTTTACAAACATTATTTTTATGCCCTCAATTTTTATAAACGTTTTGTTCTTTAGTTCCATCTGTTTTTGCTTAATCATAGTTTAACCCTTGCAATGTATTTACTTCCTATAGTTGATAATTTCATAGCAAACCTATTACAAATAATACTAAACCAATTTCTATTGATTGCAAGGATATGTATATTTGTAAATGAACATAACATTTTGCACAGTTGTTACCGCAATTTGGCAATCGATTATCCATCGGATATATTACAACGTATACACAAAAAAATATATTACAGTGTATGTTAATTATATATAATTATCTTTGCATTATCATATACCACACTTTTTTATTTAATGTGATAGAACGTTTAAAACTAGCCGTGCATTTTGATGGTAACTAATTGTGTGAAAACAATGTTATACAAGAAGTCACGTTTTCAAATGCAAATAAACAATTTGATCTATTTTAATCCTGTTGAAATATTTGAATCTTACATATTGATGCGTTTCTTTTTTAATTCCATTCGATCTCTCATGCCGCTAACGCGAACATACAGAGTTTAATTAATCGCGCCCGCCGTTTCGATCCGCTGAAAATAATCCTACGGGAGTTCAGCGAAGCGATGTCAACACGCATGCGCAAGGCCACCGAAGCGACCGAGCTTTTCAAAAGAAGATAACTGAATTACTTTTGTCACATTAGAGGGGAATTGCTTTATATTTCCGGAGTATTGGACTTTCCTTTTTGCCGAGTTTTATTCGTTTAGGTGTTGAGTAAGTTGCAAGAGATCGTAGTTGAGATTTTTTTTTTTTTTTGTTAAGAAACATTTCACACGTTTGTATAGGTTTGATAGCTGATTTAGATGTTCAGTTTACATCACAATGTTCTAATATATATATATATGTATATTTAGATTTTAAATGTAATAGACTTTTAATTTATCTCCTGGATGCTTCCGAAATTAGATTTCTAATTTTAAGTGATTAAGAGTTATTTAGGTCATCCACCAAATTAGGTATTTATAATTTTACATTGCTCGTATAAAGTACCCGTATATTTAATAAAAGGTTAAAAATAAGCATTTGGGTTCTATTTTAATTATCGTATAAGGAAATGATTAAATGTTTCGAATTGATATCGCAGCACAAACGTGATTGGAATCTGTACCGAGATCACTTAATGAGTCTAACCAAGTTCCATCGAAATTAGTTAGGCCATGATCTAGTGAAGGTTTGTTGAATTTTAGTTAGATCTAATTGAATCAGATATATTTATTTAAAATGAAATAAGAAAACAGTCGGGTAAATCCAATTTCGAATGTAATCAATATCCATTCGCAATTTCATACGGTTTAGAATATGAAAAAAATTCGATTATAAAATTCCATACCGTACGTATTACGTTACGCATCAGATCTGACATATAATATAACGAAAATTAATAGGTATTTTCCAACACGTAAAATGTATTTAGTTACGTTCGCAAAATCTGCGAGCGAACAACTTTTTCAGAACAACTTTTTTTTGTTTATATATCGTTTGTTGCATCTCTTCATTTTAAAAAGAGTTTTATTGTTCACTTCAATGCCTTAATTTGGTTACACCTGGGAATTTCGATCGTCGTTAATTTTATCGCAAAAAAATGCAAATAAATAAAAAGTAACGTTACAGTGAAGTTTCTCGGGGCGTGTTTATTTTTGAAACGGCAACTTTGCTTAATCCTTCGAAAATTCTGTCATTCGAGCGTACTCGAAACTTCGCCTGTGATCCGCCGCGCGCGCACTCGCCAAATATTATTCGTCCGGCGTATCCAAGAACCGGCGCGCGGCAGTAAGAAGTGCAGAATATTCACAGACATAACACTCTTCGATGTTGAATAAATTACTTGGACGCTTGCGCGATTCCACCTTAAGCCTTTAAAGGATTCATGTTTAGGACCGGACACATTCCCTTTGAATTTCACGCTTTACGGAACGTGCTTTCGAATTCGTCGTTGCGCCGCGAAGTTTATTACTGCCATCACCTAGCCCCTCTGGCAATTCTCAATGCGTATAAAATATACAGGCGCGCCGGTCATTCGCGTCGCTCCTCATCAATGGCACCTCGATTCACTGGGATGGTTCTGTCCTGTACACTGGGAGAAATTTATTAGCAGTTGCTAATATATTTTGTAATAACTCGAGGATATGCGTACACTTATAGTATTTCTTATAATATGGTATAGTAGAACATATGAAGTACATGTTTGGCAAGTAGTTAAAAATATGTCGTCATCGAGGAGTAGAAATTATTAGTTTACAGTCACCTGTCACTAGTCATCGATCACTAGTCAATGGTCACCACTCACCACTCACATGCTTTACCATGGTACTGAAAAATGAAACGTTTTCCAAATGCAAAATGTAAATAGACATTGTTTTTGTTTTGTATTTACATCCATTCTTGTGTCCTTTGGATGTAAACAAACAATATTATTGTTTTTGTTTCCTTAATTTGACCTTCTAGGTGTTTACAAACATTATTTATTTATATGCTCAATTTTAAAAACGTTTCATTCTTCAGTTCCATTGCTTTACCAACACTTTACACATTTTTTAATTAAAATCCGTAAGCACGCGATTGGTGACTAAAGTAATAAGTTTTATTCCTTGTTTCCAATATTTTTGGTAATACTACATCATATTACAAAGCGTACTATAAACGTTATTATAAATCCCGAGTTATTAGAAAATATATCATTAACTACTAATAAATTTCTCTCAGTGTCTCCTTTTACCAAATGGTCCAATTAATTATACAAATGGAATATATAAACACGATAAAAAGGCTAAACAATAATATTTGTCATAAATTGAAATAAAAAATTCAACAATTTCACGAATATTATCTGAAACGATTAAATATAAATGAATCTCATTTAAGCAGATTTGATCTGAATAGATCTCATCTTTATTCGTGTGATTTGAGCATATTTGTTCCAGATGAATCTGATTTAAATAGGTTTAATGTGAATTTTAGTAGATCTTATCTGCACAGAACCACCTTATTCATACCTGATTCGGAAAAATCCTGATTGGACCTGGTTTAAACAGATCCTATCTAAAAACATTTGATCTGGATGAACGAATGAATCATTTTCTGAGCAGATCTAACATAAACAAATTTCACCTCACTAAATAATACCTCTCTATTTCTACTCTTCTCGCAAGAGTTCCAGATATTGATAATTATTTTCGAAACGAAATTAAGGTTCCATTTTTATCCAAAATGGGAATTACAATGTATGGAAAAAAAAGTTGCCTCTTGGGTAAAACGTACTTGCTTGTTCTTGTCTACTTTTACATACATAATCAAAAGAAAGAACGTTGCATGGGTATACGTACTGTGTATGAATACTTTCTTCCATTTGATGAGGAAGCACATGCATTTGAGTAATAAGACTTATTGCTTTGTCATTTTCCATTCACATTCACAAATATACAATTCGTGACCCGATTCATTGGTGAAGACTTATTGCCGACAAAAGTAAAAATCCTTTGTATACCTTTAAATCTTAAATGTACTGTAATTTAATTTATATTAGTTAGTAAATGTAATTAATTTCCATTAATTAGTAAATGTAAACCTATCCGTCAAACTATATATAAATTGTCATTAATCTTCACTAATCATAATCCAATTAATTAAATTAGAAATTACGAAATGAATAAGTGATATTCAGTATATATACTGAATATGGTAGAAAACTGTATATTCTACCTTTTTGCTGGATATAAAAAATCAGTAGTAAAAGTTTTATTTACGACTCTCATCTCAGGTGTTGGAAACATACTTTACAAAAGATAAAATATGCCTTTCTTTATATTTTTTTAATATTTCTCATATAGTACGCACCATTGTATATCAGCGCTTAATGTACCGATCGATTGACTGGAAAATTAAAAACTTTGCCTGACAGAATGCGCGATATTCTCCTTATTATTTCGAGCAATTATCTTAAAGTCCTTGATATGTTTTGACATTAATCATAATGCAACTGCAGGCACTTTACTTTTAACATTTAAAATATAATTGATACAATTTTTAAAATTGAAACAATTAACTTTAATGCAATAATAACTGGTTTTTGAACACTTTGTCATTCAAACGTTAATTTTTTGTTGCTCAGTGAAACAGTCGTAAATTCAGTCCGACATAGAACAAAGTTATTTTTGTTTAATATTGGCGAACTTTATAAAGTGTAATCATTCGATTTGCCATCTTTATTATTACATTTAATATTTAATTTCTCAATTATTAAGTAAAATAGTTAAAAGTCTCATGATCCTAGATATTCAAACTCCTTATGGCATTGTATTAACTTAGTATTTCGATTTATTTTGGTATGGTAATATGTTGAAATTTAATTTTAATAAAGCAATTCCATTTTGCAAACATGCTGATATATTTAAATCTCATTACTACAATTTTTATCGCATTTGTTATGAGATGGCTGGTTTATGGCCATATCAAAATTTTCGATTACAGTTATTAATACAAATAATTCCAATTTTTTCTTTCGCTTCTGTAATGCCAGCGCAGGTTAGATAAAATGACTTTAAATTAAGCAACAATTTGAGAGAGTAAAATAATTAATAATAATTAATAATTAATTAATGTAATGTAATAACTGAATAAAGGCCATTTGAGAATTTAATTTAAATTTTGCGTGGAAATATTATTATTATTACTATCATTACTGTGGTTAATTTTGCTATTACTGCGTAATTAATAATACTGTAAAAAATAAATAAAAATAAATTTAATAAAATTTATTAATAAAAAATTTTGCTAATGTCAACATTAATTAAGTGTATTGATTTACATTTAAATATTGTCTTCAGTTTACTGTATAAAAATTGAAAATTTCTCTCAGAATAGTATCACCATTACATTTATGTTCTTATTGCAGATAAAATTCTTAATTAAGAACACAAACGATAGGGATTTATTAACACAAAGTATTTCATATCTTATTTTTGACGTCTACGCATTATGTTTGATGTCAGGCAGAGTAATTTTTCATTCGGATGTAAGATTATTCTTCATACGTGCATAAAATAGAACAGACACATTTTGTTAATACATGATTTTCTTTAGTTTAAAAGGGTACACGATGCAGTGAGAAGTGACTGGGCAAATATCAGAGATAAATTTGACTTCAACATTTTACATAAGTTTACGTTTGCCAGTAAAATTCTCTGCAGTTGTGTCGGCGGTAAATTTTTATAATTGTCCAGTGAAATTTTATATATTTATTTATTTTTTAGTTTCAAGGTACTTCGATTAGATTTATATTGTAAGCCAATGTCATGAAATTAATCGCATCTCATTTTAAAATATGTAACAATTTATTTTAACATACAAATGCTTTAATCATACAAAGTTATGTAAAAAAAGTTACTTTTTTCTTTTACAGTTACTTACTGGTCTTATTTATGTTATAATGCAATTACACCACTTGTTCCGAAAATTCTCGATAAGATTATTCCTTTAAACGAAAAACGGCCAGTTGCCTTTTTATACCAAATAGAACCAATTTTTTATGGAAATAATTTTTGGATATTATATTTATTAAAAATTATTGGATTGTATGTTGCTTTTATATATTTTCAAATATTTCTATATACACGCACTATGTTGTCATCTCATAATTTTGCATTATTTTGTATGTTAAGGTTCGTAACGCCCTTCTGATCATTTAAATTATTATTATTCCTAAATTTTTGAAATTATTATTATTTTATTTAATGTAACTTTTAACATTATTTATTTATTTTAAGGGATAAAATGAAGCTTTTGCATAAAGATAACAGAATTAATCTTAGAGTTTGCATAATTTATCATCAAAATGCATTAAGGTATAAATTAATATACCTTCAAAAATTCATAATATTTGTAAGTTTTGATGGAAAAGATGTATATTATGAATATTATATACATAAAAAATTTAATTTTTCCGTAGAATAGTTCAAAAATTACTTTATTATTTTGGTTCTTTTAAGCTTTCTGAATTATTAATAAATATTAACTCAACTTATAAGACTTTAATCCAACATTAATCCAAAGCTTAACTTAAAGTATAACCAATAATAAAACATGCTTAAAATTTTTCAAGGTTTATAAACAAAATCATTTATTCTTCTTTTTAACGCCTACTATATATACAAACATTTTTCTTAGATTTTTTTCTACGCTAAGGAAATATTTACAAATTCCATGGACGAGTGGTATAATCAAAACGACACTCGTGTTGACCTTAATGATGTATCTTGTAAGACACTGAATTAATATCAGATTTGTATGTTTTATAACTTTCTTTAACATAATTAAATATTTTCAGGTAATAGTCAATCTCAAAGCGCATAATTCCATTCACAAATTTATTCCGGTAATCATCTTTTCACTGATATTTCTTGGAATCAGATGTTTAATGGGAGAATACATGATACAACTTAGTACGAGTATAAAGAGCTGCTGGTAGATAATCATTTTATTTACTACGATTCATTAAGACAAGCTTATTTGCACCTCATCGAGTAATCTTATGCGTTATGTATGAATACGTGTATTTCCATACGTAGACATGAATAAGCAACGACATTTATTAGACGCATGAAAACTACCATAAAAACAGATGAAACATATTGTCATAAAGTCTATAATTTGCTTAACCGTCGCATATATATTCATACATTAAAAATAAAATTTAAAATACTTAAGTAATTTTTAAAAATATTAACGGAATCACTTTTATATAACAATTTATAAAATAAATCATGAAACTGGAACATTTATTATATATGTCTTGGGTATTAAAAATTATTTATTATTTAAAAATCGAAAGATATTACCAAGTTTACTGCTTTAAGTAGTAAACATTATATTCGTTCAAACATCACTTTCGCGGTAAAAAAAATTTGTGTTTTCAAATATTTTGGTGTTTTTTACCACATTTCTTTATGTCAACATTACTAGACAATATTAGACATACGCTGTTGATCCTATATAGTGAACTAGTAAGCATTATGCTGTAAATACAATAAACCGTACTCTGTTGGTAAAACAAAAGTAAAACAAAACTTACATATTTGTCCTACATTAAATCGATGCCATTTTTCTGTGAATCATACAGCTTTTTTCCCGTGTAATTTTTAAATATCTTTCATAACCAATATTAGTTGCTTTAAGTAGTAAAAAATGTATTTGTTCAAACATCACCAGAATCTACACGGGGAGAAAAGAATATTAAAAATTAAGAAACCTGGGATTACAAATTTTAATAAACTGAATTTTAATTTTTGGCAAACATTTTATTTGATGTTTTGTCCGTTCGATGTCGCTATTCATCAGCGTCGCTAATCAATTGTCTATGTCATCCATAAACCAATTATTAAACAGTTTACTAAAATTTAATAAACAGATTGTTAAATTGTACGAAAATACATAGAAGTACTATTTTTAATGAACTAATTTAACCAATTTTATTCAATTAGTTTGCCATAGAATGATATTCTGCAAGTATAATGCCAAACTAGTAAACTTTTTATTAAAAATGAATATTTCTTTCTCTCCGTGTACATTAAAGAAACGCACGGCTAGAATTGTTCGAATTTTATTTTTTAATTAATCACTCCCTAAAATTTCATTTTCATTATTAATCAATTCTACCTGCATTTCATCAACAATTTCATTGTTATAGGTTCTTTCAATTCGAATACAAATCACGCACCTAATTCATCTATCTCGTGAGTTGTCGCGAATTCGACAAAACATATTGTACCCTTATATAGTTTCATGCAAAAAATAGCCTGCGTCGAAAGGCGCGACGATATATTGCTAATTTAAAATGTAATTCGTAGCTACGATTTGCCGTGGTTCATATGGCCTGCAAGATCACAGAGAACTTTGTACATAATGCAATGCAGATGTGATATAAGATGCGAATTTAATGCTTTTGGATTATGGCCGACGTCCATACAATTCTATTTCACGGTAATTAAATTATAAATTAATTCACTGAATTAACGTTCATCGAATATATTACTATACCAATCAAATTTCATTGACAACGAAAAAATTACTTTTATATAATTAAAATTGAAAACAATATTTTATTTTATTCTTGCTACACGTTTAACTTGACTTTTTAAATGTTTTTAAGTTGTTTATTTATTGGTAAATATTATATAAATGTAAATATATTTTTGTTATTAAGATAAGAAATAAGACAAATCTTGAACACACGTCCAATTTTTAGAACAAATTAAAATATGTCCATAAATTGAATTGTCATAAAAAGGATTGATTTGGTATATATGAATATATAACATCGAGTTTTTATTTAAGTGAATAATGATTATTAATTTTATTTTTAGATTTTACAAAAAGTATACATATATTTCAATAGTATGTTACAACTTATTACGTAAATAATCGAAAGTTGTAAAAAGAAATAACTATTTATTCAGATTATAAGTTAAATAAATCAATAAAATTAATTTACCCTTATTTACAATGCATACTTTCTTCCTCTTGCAAAAAATGTCTTGGAAAGAATATTACTTACATGTAAAAACAGATCGATTAATTCGTAACAGAAATTTACACATTCAGTTTGTATTCTGTTTGATATTTTAATGCGAAAGCTACTTTTTCAAACAATCTTCTTTTGTCATCCGTTATTTTGTGCAGTATAACTTGAAGAAAAAATTTTCATCCTAAACAGTATTCACGCGATGATTGACAATTTTAATGTCATCAGAAACATCGTTCAACTTTTAAAGTATCATTAACTTTTGTACTCTTTGTTCATTGTGCCTATACTTATATATTTCTTATATATTTCCAGATGTTAGAAATATGCTTTACGAAAGACAAAATGTGCTTTTCTTTTTTATTTTTTTTTTTTTTTGTTTTGATACATCTTATATTGTACGCATCACCATACACCAACGCTTAATGTACCGATCGATTGGCTGAAAATTAAAAACTTTGATGCGCGATATTCTCTGTATTTTTCGAGCAATTATCTTAAAGTCCTTGACATACTTTGACATTAATCATAATGCAACTGCGAGCATTTCACTTTTAACATTTAAAATATAATTGATACAATTTTTAAAATTGGCACTATTAACTTTAATGCAATAATAACTAGTTTTTGAAAACTTTCTGTCATTCAACGATAATTTTATGTTCCTCAGTAAAACAGTCGTAAATTCATTCAAAGTTATTTCTGTTTAACATTGGCGAACTTTATAAAGTATAATCATTCGATTTGCCGTCTTTACTATTACGCTTAACGTTTCATTTATTAATTATTAAGTAGAACAGATAAAAGTTTCGTGAACCAAGACACTCAAATTCGTGACGGCAATGTAATAACATAGTGTTTCGATTTGTTTTACGTTTTGACTAGAATCGAGTTATATTTTATTGTATGGTAATATGTTGACATTTAATCTTAATAAAGTGGTTCCATTTTGCAAGCATGCTGATATATTTAAAACTCATTACTACAATTTTTATCGAATTGTTTATGAGATTGTTGGTTTTTGGCCATATCAAAATTTTCGAATACAAATATTAATACAAACAATTCTAATGTTTACTAGTGTGTCTGTAATGTCAGCAGAGGTTAGAGAAATGTAAATTTAAATTAGGGAAAAATAATTAACATGATTAAATATGTTAATAATAATATTCGATTTTTCAATTTCTTTAAATTTAAAGTATTTCTTGAAATAGATTCTATTTGATATAAATAGAAATTCAACTGCAGTTTTCTCAGTGTAATATAAAAATCGTAATAAACAGAAATAAAAATGTTTTTCAATGTTGAAATTTCTCAAGTATATCCATTTACATTCAAGTATTGCCTTAAGTTTACTGTATAATAACGGCAATTTTATAATATTTATTTAATTATAATATTTAAAATAACTATCATTTATAATAGCAATTTAATAATAATAATTTCCGAGGGACAATATTACTATTGCATTTGCATTTTTATTGCAGATAAAATTCTTAAATAATCACATAAATGAAACGGATTTAATGACACAAAGTTTTTCATATCTTATTTTTCACGTCTATATATGTTTCTTGGTGTTGAACAGATTTATTTTCCATTCGGATGTAAGATTATTCTTTATAAATACATCAAATAAAACGGATATATTTTGTTAATATATGCTTTTCTTTAGTTGAAAAGAGCACACGATGCTGTGAGGAGTGACTGGGCAAATATCAGAGATAAATTTGACTTCAATATTTTACATAAATTTACGTTTACCGGTAAAATTCTTTGCAGTTGTGTCGGCGGTAAATTTTATTTAATTTATTTATTAAATTTCAGCATACTGTGAAATGCTTCTATATATATATTATAAGATAATGTCATGAAAGTATTTAGAAATTCATTTTAACATGCAAATGCTTTATCACTTTTTATACAGTATTATTTATATATTTTATTAATTCCATCTTTTTCAGTTGCTTATTGCTGTTTTCTAATTACCTTTACGTTTGCGCCACTTATTCCAAAAGTTCTTGATAAGATTGCTCCTTTAAACGAAAGTCGACCAGATCCTTTTATATTCCAAATAGAGCCACATTTTTGTGGAAATAATTTTTGGGTATTATATTTAATAAAAATTGTTGCCATGTATGCTGCCGTTATATATTTTCAAATATTTGTATACACAAATACTATGTTACCTTTTCATAATTTTGCACTATTTTGTATGTTAAGGTTCGTAACGCCCTCTTGATTATTTGAGTTATTATTATTATTCCACAATTTTTCAAATTATTATTATTCTATTTAATGTAACTTTTAACATTATTTGTTTTAAGGGATAAAATGAAGCTTTTGCATAAAGATCACAGAATTAATCTTAGAACTTGCATAATTTATCATCAAAATGCATTAAGGTATAAATTAATATACCTTCAAAAATTCATAATATTTGTAAGTTCTGATGGAAAAGATGTATATTATGGATATTATATACATGAAAATTGAACTTTTCCGTAAAATAGTTCAAAAATTACTTTAATATTTTAGTTCTTTTAAGTTTTCTGAATTAATACTAAATATTAACTAAAGTTAGAAAATTTTAATTCAATAACGAAAGCTTAACTTAAAGTTAATCAGTAATAAAACATAATCTTTGCAAAAAGATATATTTTCAAAGTTTTTAAAAAATTAGTTTTTCTCTTTTTTTTGAAAATATGGAAACTATAAATATTACGAAAGTTGAAAATATAACAGGTATTATATATAACAATATTTTTCCTAGATTTGCTGTTTGTCTAAGGAAATACTTACAAATTCCATGGACGTGTGGTGTAATCAAAACGATACTCGTGTTAAGCTTAATGATGTATCTTGTAAGACACTGAATTAATATCAGATTTGTCTGTTTCATAACTTTCTTTAATATAATTAAATATTTTCAGGTAATAGTCAATCTCAAAGCGCATAATTCCATTCACAAATATATTCCGGCAATCTTCTTTGCATTAATACTTATGGGCGTGAGATGTTTATTGGGAGAATACATGATACACTTTAGTACGAGTATAAAGAGCTGCTGGTAGATAATCATTTTATTTAATACGATCATTAAGACAAGCTTATTCTCTAAATTCAGTAATCTTATACGTTATTTATGAATACGTATATCTCCATACGAAGACATGAATAAGCAACGACATTAATAGACACATGAAAACCGCCATATAAACTGATGAAACATATTGTCATAAAGTCAATAATTTGCTCAACTGTCGCATGTATATTCATGCATTAAAAATATAATTCAAAAAACTTAAGTAATTTTTAAAAACAATAACGGAATCACTTTTATATAATTATGTGTTATAATAAATCATGAAACTAGAACATTTATTATATGTCTTAAGATGTTTAAAATTATTTATTTTTCAATAATTTTAAATTTTATAATTTTTTAGTAAATATGAAATATATATAATTGTTTATTTAAATTAAAAAAAATTTCCCAAAGCATAACCATTTATGAAACTCGAAAGATATATGTGAACTTGTTTCTTGCTTTAAGTAGTAAACATCGTATTTGTTCAAACATCATTCTAATATACAATAAAAAAATGCACGACTTTCGTTGCTCAATATCTATGCTTCAATTAATCAATTGCTCATTTCTCATGTTCATTATTAATCAATTCTATCTGCATTTCATCATCAATTTCATTGTTTTAGGTTCTTTCAATTCGAATACAAATCACGCACCTAATTCATCTATCTCGTGAGTTGTCGCGAATTCGACAAAACATATTGTACCATTATATAGTTTCATGCAAAAAAATAACCTGCGCCGAAAGGCGCAACGATATATTGCTAATTTAAAATGTAATTCGTAGCTACGAATCGCCGTGGTTCATATGGCCTGCAAGATCACAGAGAACTTTGTACGTAATGCAATACAGATGTAATATAAGATGCGAATTTAATGCTTTTGGATTATGGCCGGCATCCATACAATTCTATGTCACGGTAATTAAATTACATATTAATTCATTGCATTAAAGTTCATTAAATATCTTACTGTACCAATCAAATTTCTAATGAAAAAATAAACGTTTATATCTCTTATATAGTATATTTACCATGTGACTTGTATAAAGTATATTTAGAAAGAAATTACATAAATATTACTGTTTTTACCTTTTTTTAGATTCACGTCAATTATCGAATAAATACCCATGAAAATTTTTATATAAGTCTATATGAAATTCATGTCTCATGTTCTTGAAATCATATATGCAATATATATATGTGGATATGTGTATAATCGTAACACGAGATATTTATTATGTAAGTTAATATTTACAAAACAATTTAAAATACATGCATAAATTGATTTGTTTTGAGAAGGATTGGTATGGTATATATAAATATAAAAATCGATTATTTATTTGAGTGACTAATGATGTATAATTTTATTTTTAGATTTTGCAAAAGTCGTACATATATTTCAACAGTATGTTACAACTTATGAAATAAATGTTTATAAGGTTATAACAGGGAAATAAATATATATTCAAATTGTATCACAAATAAATAAATAGATATCTTTAACAAATTTAAATGTAATGGTGTAAAACTTCCCGGTGGAAAACTTTTATTTTTTTTATTGTACATATAATTTAACGTTTAATTTCTTAATTTGTGAAATTTGAAATTGTATATGAATTACAGTTATCGTTGTAATCTTTACTGAAATTGCGCTTGTTTTTTTTATAAATAGTAAATACAAGAGTTTTTCTAGTAGCATAATGTATTCTCGTATCAATATTATATGTTTTTATTTTCATGTCAAATTTGATCAAAAACGACTTTTACGTTTATTATTTATTTAAAGCAAATACCCAGTTATATTCAGTTGAAAATACAATGAGATAAACCAATAGGAAATAGTTTCTAAAACGGTGTTTGCTTTTATAAAAGCCACTGGATATTTTTCAAAAAAATTAATTCATTGAAAAATAACGTAAATTTAATGTATACGAAAGTTGTTCATGAAAATAATTTAACACTAACATTCACTTATGATGAATATTGTGTATTCAATGAGATTTAATTTTGCATAGATTGAAAAAAGTGTAAAAAGTTATCTGAAATAGTTTCATTTAACATCGAATTGTAATGATTTATAAATTAATTTATTTATTATCAATATACAGACTTCTCCAGTCCATCTCAGGTTTTAATTCATTATAATATTATGTAATTTTAATTCAAGTTTAGTAGCAATATCAATAAGCATAATATTAATTATGCTTTTACATTTTTTTTTGGCAACAATCTGAATCAAATTATGATTTAAGTACAAATGAATATGCATTCATTGTTATATTTGATAACGAGTTTTATAAATAATGAATTATTAATTTATGCTGAAACACTATTCAAATTATATCAAAACGCCTTCGCGAGATAATAACTAATTTTATCCTTCTCAGCCGGAATTTGCTTGATGTGCAATGAAAGCATAACTTTGTACCTTCGTTGATGTTTTACGTTGTTTCTCTTATAATAATTGAAAACTTCTTTTTCATTTTATTCCGACTAAAATAAAAATTAGGCAAATTAATAATACTGGGTTGAACAAATATACTATTTTTCCTCGTTTAAAAAACATCATATATTCGTATGTGGTCCCGATCAGGCCCCGAAATGGTTATTTAAATTTCATACTTATTTCCCTAACGTGACCACATTGATACCTAGTCAGGGCCATATTTCTCCCAGACTGCAATTTTTACTAAAGAAACTAATAGTAGCTTTTATTATTTTTATTTTTCTCAGTGCATATCCTTCATTTTGCAAAATCGTAACATCGCAAAGAATTATATTAAACAACTTTTCGTAGTCATAATGAAAACTAAACCCAGTATCTAACATCTGTTTTTGTTCGGAGCCAACTAACGAACGGTAACACAACGATAACAGCGAAAGCCGTGTTGTTACAGAGACGTCCTGTGTAGCTCTTTTGCCGGGCGTGATCGATGCCCCTTGATCCGCGAAAGAATTTCAGCTTGAACTAGCTGCTACCGCTCTACAAATCACACACCGCCCGCCTCCAAAGAGCGCAGGCAAGCGGCGGCCAAATCGGAATTCAACGGATAAATAAAAATCCAAATGTTTTGCGCTTGTAGACGGCGGTCCGCCGTACGGTTCGGGGGAGGGGTTGGGGGAAGGGGGGAAGGGGGGAGGACGTGCATGCCAGCGGAGAAAATTGCGTTGCGTACGCGTAACACGAGTCGTTAGCGGCTAATCCGGCACCGTTTCGGTGTTGGAGAAGGGGGGGGGGGCAGGGTAGGTGGCGCTCAAGGGCGCCGGAGTGCGCGGCCCTTTTTCCGGCGCAACTGGCGCCCCCTGGCTCGCCGGATCGCGCCGCAACGGCGCGTGATAAAAATGGCAATGAGTTAATGCAATAACTGTGTAGCGACCCCTCGCGGCGCGTCCGCCAATTTGTTATTCGCAGGCCCGGGGGCTGCTGCACCTCTCATTAAGAGGGATAATCATCGTAGTGCCGATCGGTGTACACCTTTCGAAAGCCCCGGATAAGAAAGGCGATCGACGCGCGATTAGTTTTTACGGCCCCCTAACCCCCCTCCCCTCCCCCCTTTTGTCCAACGGTTAATCCGCGGGGCTAAACAACGGTGACCTCTGTGGGGTGGGTCGGGGGGAGGGGGTGACCATTCGCAGTGGAAAATGTCAAGCAACGCAACTGGATTGTAAAATGTAGTTTGCGGACGTGGGACTTTGGAATTAGCGAAGTGGATTGTTGACGCTGGCACCTTCCATTGCAAAAGAGCCTCGTTTTCATACAAATTTTGTGACTTTCGTCAATTAAATGTATATATTTATTGAAAGTAAATTAGTGGCTAAAATTGTTTTAATTGTCGATGCAATTTTTTTGTAACATTTTAGTATATTTAAACATATTTTTTGTTATATACTTAAACAAAATTGTAGGATTGGCATGACACTGAAGAATAAGATACTTTCAAAATACAAAATATAAATAATTATTGTTTTTATGATAATGAAAAATGAAACGTTTTTAAAACACAAAACGTAAAGAACTTTGTTTTTGTTTTGTATTTACACCCATTTATATGTCCTCTGGACATAAATAAACAATATTATTGTATTTGTTTCATCAATTTGACCTTCCAAATATTTACAAACATTGTTCTTTATTGCTAAATTAAAAAAATAGGTCTCATTCTTTAGTTCCATATTGTTTTTGATTATTTGGACACAGTTATAAATACTTCTAAATGTAATCAAATACTGTTTTTGTTTGTTTATTTTCTTTGTTCGCCCTTGTACAAGTTTACAAACATTGTTTGTTTACTTCTTTCTTTTTCTATTAATAGAATTAATAAAAATACGAATAAAATACTCTAAATTGAGTAAATTATAAGGACGAAACATAATGATTGTTTACACTCGAAAGATTTCTTATAACGAGTTAAGTTTAAAAGACAATCAAAATCCAATATTACTGAAAAGTAAGTAATATCGCCATCGTCTAATTGTATCGGAACGGATAATCGAACTATCGTGCACGTAGAATCCAATATACATACAAACAGATGCGACTCATACGAGGCGCGTGTAATGGAAACTGGATTTCAGTATTTAACGTCGTAGACCCAATTTACTCCGTGGCAATAAACTCTGCTAAACGAGATGAATATCCTTGCATTATTCCAAGCGGACGATTAAGACGAAGGTGCTCTCGCTCTTCGTTGGAATATCGCGCGTGCTTGGATTCCCAACTGAGGGTTCAAATCTCGGTTCAGAGCTTTTTGAAATATAACTTTCTTACTGGGTATTTACACTATCACTCGACTTCAGAGCGTTACGAAATTTTTCAATCGCAACTTTAACAGTTCAAATTAAATTTAATCAAATTTTTTCCAGTTTTGACCAAGTCAGATTTGTGTCTGACTATATTTAATCCAAACTACTTTGTGCGTAGATCTGTTTCAAATACAACTGTATCATTCTAATCAGAAATATTTCAGATCTGATCAGGTTAAAACATAATCACGCTCAGTTTAGATAGATCTGTGTTCGGTCTGACTATATTTAAGCTAAAACTACTCAATTCTGTCCAGAACCGTTCTGTTTCGAATCTTACTACATTTGAATAATGTTAACGATCTGATTTGACTATATTCTATTTATTCTTAATATTTACATTCAATAGAATCTATTTATCATAAATAGAATTATTTTTACATTAAGAATTTTTACTAATATTAAATAGAAAATCTATTAAATATAAGAAGATTCTATTATTCTTAAATGGATAGTTTTGTGAGTGTATATGTCTAATATCAACCTTAAAAAATTTAGTGTATGATGGCCCGTTCGAGCATAAATGGTTTCCGTGATAAATTACATAATCAAAGTATCAGCAGTTTGTATTAAAAGCCTGCATAGCAACGTAATCAACGCAGCCGCGGACTAATTGCGAGCATAATTTGGCAACTTGTAATAATTGAAAGTATTAAACGAACCAATTAACTTCGCCACAAATTGATTACCAATGCGGCGACACAAACATAAACAACGATTAATTGGAAATTTAACTTCAAGTATTCGAAGCGGTGCTACTGTGAATAATACGAATGGAGTCGAAAATTTGTGCATTTGAGCCGCATAAGCGATTTTGAATGACGCTATTTGCAGCACTAACGTGCCAATCTAAATTTCATTGTCTCATCCGTTAACGCGCGACGAGAACGAGGGCGCGTTATTCAAAGCTTGGCAGCGCCGGACCGCCGCAAGTTCATACGTCCCCGACACTTTTACGGTGCACGAACCAAACGGTTACCGAATTTTTCGACTGTATTTTCAACACTAATTGGTCAGCGCGCGCACATACGGCTGCATAATTAATTCGCAACTTCCTTGTTCCCTCGTTTTTCGGTTTCAATTCGTCAATTAGTCGTGTTATTGCAAAACTTACCGCAGTGTAATACTAACTTTCTGTATAACGGAAGAATAAAACGAAAAACAAAGAAAATAAACACTAAAACTCTATTTATTTACATTTGAAAGAACAGGTATTTGAATCTAAATAAATAAAAATAAGCATTATTTGTGTTTTGAAAATATTTTTTTTTCTTCAATTCCAGTAAATTTTCAATTAAATTTGTTATTGTTCTGTAAAAGGACAATAAAATATTTTGAAATTAAAGAAATAAATTTGGATTAGCTATAAAAAATTATAAACTAAACTATTTTACATGGAACGATTCGTATTGTTCTAGATGATTATAAATTCAGAATTGAAATCTCACTTTTATTACCATTCCTCGTGTAATATTATACTTGGAAAATAATCATAAATAAATGTACATTTAATTTTAGTTCACAAAAATTTAAGGCAACGCGAATTAAATTCGTGTCACAATTTCAAGCAAAACAATCCGCTTATCAAATTGTCAATAAAAATGATCAGGAGATCACAGCTTATTTATTATGTTTATACTGCAATTCACCGAGCGAAACATCAATCAATATTTTTATTCCCGAAATAACGCTGGCCAATAACAACGAGAGTAATAAAAATAAATAAAAAAATGTCTCTTTTTATTTGAATACTTCAAAACTTTACGCTACGAATATGAGTATTGAAAAATTGCTCGAAAATGTATTATCAGTTTTTGCTTATATCTAAAAGATCAATATTAAATTAATTAGTATTTAATATCTCGCGGGGAAAAATTGTCTGTGGTTTTGTCTATTGGTAAGATTTGGGTTTTTGTCACAATTTGCTTCAGCTAATACTATGGTAATTACGGTCTTTGGACATGGAAAAAAGATGTTTATATAAATTTAAAGATTTTACAAAGTTTAAAAAAATATTCATTTATTTATTTAAAAAATTATTATTCCCATGAAGAATCGAACTTATAATATGCGTGTGAGTTACAATTCAATAAAATCGCTACATTTTTTACTTATTTTTTACAACCATTAAATACCAAAATGATTCGATTAATTTGTTGAAAAAAATATAATGAAAATACTTTGAAATTTTTCCCGGTTGAACAATTTGTCATTTCCACTCAAAACAATGAGGTTATATTGGGTAATCTTGTTTCTGAATATCGATTTTGAATTAATATTCTATATTAAAGCATCGGACTGCAGTGAAGTAAACATTTAATTTTAGTTCGAGTTACCATGCAAATGCGATGACCTTTTCCCCCGTGAAAATTCTTTACAAAAATGTTCGAACTGTCAGCAAATGAATGAAAAATTTTTGGATCTACGAGAAAATAATCTGTTAAATTTGAAAAAAAAAAATCTAGTCGAACTTTGAAGATCAATAACCCGACGCTTCACAACTTGCAGGGATAATATCCAAAAATAATCGGGCAAGGTTCGCGAGAGTCCAATTGAATAATTGACACACAGACATACAGATTCCTAGACGGGCGTGCATTATTTAAAAACTGTATGCACGAGAGGTTGCTGAACTTTTAAATTCAAAAATCGATGACCCGTTTTTTGATCCCGGCTGTTATGCTGTTTTTGCATTCGTTGAAATACAGATGCAACCTGGTCTTTATTACGAGTATAACGAACCAAATTTTTTGCATTGCTAATGATACTCCCAATGTCGTTGGAATTTTAAAACAAATTTCTCGACTAATTATTTACTCGCAATCGCGGATATATTTGTAAAAATTTTATTCAAAGAACGTGGTATTCCAAGAAATTCATTAATTTTTAATTGAAAAAAAAGGCAGTAGTGAGTATGCAGATTTGGTCAGACAGGATGAGATGCTAATTAGATGTGCTCAAATATATTCAGATTTGTGACAAATCAGGTTATAACTGTTTAAATCTAAGAAAGGTCTGACGATAGATTTTTAGATTTTAAACGAGACCAGATTCAATATATTCAAATATGCCAATTATATCTAAATTTGAAGAATCAAACATGCCGTTTGAAACTAAATAGGTTAGAAATAATTTATTCATACTTGGATAGAAATGTTTAGATTCATTGAATTGTAACATATTTAAATCGTGAAATTTTCGGGTATATAGTTATTAATGTCTAATTTAAAACTGACTTACGAACATTTCTTAATACTATTCAGAACAATCTTTATTGAATTTTCCCAAAAATTGTACAAGAATCCGAACTAAAATAATACAAATATATGTACGAATAAAAAATCGTAGACGAGACGTTGACATGTTAAATATTATTAACAATTATACATAAAATAAAACAAATGATAAAAGATGGTGGGGACAGTGTACAATAATAATCAGAAACACATCCGAAATGCAAAGTAGATAACATTATTTACAAACATGTTTATGTAAATTTATTATCGAACACGTTTCTACCATTCTGATAATCACTTGGAAATCATTGCTCGTTATTTCAAACAAACGATGAACCGGAGAATACGACTAAATGAGCAACGATACATTGAAAAAATTGAAATAAAATGCGAATAAATAAAGAAGAAAATAAACAAAGGATAGGAAAATCATGAAATTAAACTATAAAAAGAAAAGAAAAAATGGATATGAAGTATCGTAACGCGTATTCACAAAATTAATAATTAATTCGTAAATTATTTACGAAAATATTTTTAGCGCGAATACTCAAACTTTTAACATCTATCACAAGCGACATTTCACCGTAAACCAAATAAAAGAAAATAATAAAAAAAAGTGTTTTTGTTACCATATTCAAGTTATTATCATTATCAAAATATTGTTATGAAAAATTCACTTATATTACCGAACAAATCCATAAATCAATAATTGTTTACAAATTTGAATTCCACGTTAATAATGAATGTCACTTATCGTCCTCCATTGGATAATTATTGCGCCAAGTTTTCCGTCCCTTTCTCGCAACACCTCATAACAGTTTACTCCATTGGAAAATGACGATGAAATTGCTAATCGATAACCGACCGAATAGCTCGACACGTCAATTGCATTACTTTTTTGAACTGTTAACACGTCGGATTAGAAAGCGACGCTTCGAAATTAGAGGAAAAGCGTAGAGATCCAAGTTAGGGAGGGGGCGTGGGAGAGAGAGAAAAAAAGGGAAAGCGCTGGGCGTGAATCAAATTTTATCGCAGCTTGTCCCGTTAGAGCGCCGTAGGCCTTAGGCTGCTTTACATTTAAAACGCATCACCTATGAATCCCACCGAATCCACGGCGATAAAATGAAATTAATGGCCGAATTCATCGATTTGAGATATATCGACAATTCGGGTCCGACGTCGGGAGATTATCGAGCGATCGTTAACTCAGATTTCAGGGGGGGAATCGTCACGCGATAGATATATCAATATCAAGTAGAAGTGACCTGCCGATTGAGTTAGCCTCTCTATGAAGCAATTCGAAGTAAAAAAAAAGAAGAAAGGAATGGAAATTCAATTGTTATCAAGTCTTGCTCTTTCTGTTTCAGAATAAAATCAATTTAATCGGTTTCAGGGACAGTTTAAATAGATTTATTTTTACTGGAAGAAAAATTCTCTTGAAGCAAAGATAAGCTCGTTGAAAGGAAAAAAATGTAGAACAAGAGAAATCTATTTGAAGCAGGAGATCAATTTTTGAGTCAAACCATAATGTTTGAAAATGTTTAAATGCCCGATTTTTATCGCGAATCATTTGTCTATGTAATATTTCTTAAAATTTCCTTATTTTTCTTTTTTATTATTATTATCACTATCATTATCACTATCATTAATAATAGCATTATCAATATCGTTATCATTATCATTAATAATATCATTATCAATATCGCTATCACTATCATTATCATTAATACTATCGTTATCAATATCATTATCACAATCACTATCACTATCATTACCATTAATACTATCGTTATCAATATCATTATCACTATCACTATCATTATCTTTAATGCTATTATTATCAGCATATATTATTGCAATGTAGTATTACATTTATTCATTACATTAATTAACTTTACAATATCGTCTATTTTATTTAAAAATAAAAACGATCAGTTTAAAGCGTAACAATTCATCATTATCCAAGCTTCTTATTTAATTGCATACTTTTGCAAATGTATTTAAAAGAATTTCCCTCGGTCTTATATTGAATGAAAAATCGGAAAGTTCCTGTTTTCTTTGCCTCGATAGTTTAAAGAAAGACGACAGTTTGGAAGTCGATGCTGAGAACCTAATTAGCTGATTAAGTTGCAGTTACTTGGCCTTTTTTTCCTAGCTCAAACGCAAAACTGTTAAAAAATATGTCACAGATCAATGGCCTAATGGTATTTCTATAGCGTTCTCTACTTTCTTAAACTTTTAAAAATCACTCTTGTATTACTCTTTGGAGTTTGAAGCGGGCACTTTTAAAGTACTTATCCTTTGCCACCGTCTCACTATTTCAGTTGTCGCGAATAGCGCAGCCCTTTTTCAGTCACATTTTGTGTAACTCGATATACCTTCTACATTAGATCCAAGACACTACCGATTGAGACTGCACGGGCTTCAGCAGCGTCAATTAATTATGAAGCATTGAATAAAAAATATCATTGAAAATTTTGCATCCGCGTCGGATGACAATTTAATCAAAGTCCGTGGAATTTTGTAAACCCATTATTAAGCGATCCTGGAAATTGTTCGAGTGAAAAAATTTAATGAAAAGCTGTTATCAAGATGTAAATTTGCAGAAAATCTTGAAATTTGACATACATTCCAGATTTATTTCACTGTGCTTCATTATATAATTTAAAAAATGTAAAATTATATTTGTATTTGAATGTGATGAAATTTTAATTTTAATACATTTGATATTTTAATATTTTAGAGTGAATTAAATATAGACAAAAGATAAAACTCTCAATTAGTAATTAATATTCATAATAATCAATAAATCAACAGAAATCAATATTAAATTTTTTATTAATGTATCAGCTAAATTCCCCGGTGAAAATAATTTTTTCCATTTTTTATTCTTCCACGTAAAGAAACGCGGAGTAAAAATTGAAAAGAATTGTTTATAAATGACAAAATTCTCTTCCTGAATACTGTATTGTACACGTTAGATCACATGCGAAATATATTTAGGTTACGTACGAAACCTTAAGAAATATTTTAAGAAATATTTTATCCAAATTTCTAAGCCGTCTGAGAATTTCGAAGCAAAATTTATGTATTTTGCGTTATTTTACTGCGGAATGTAAAATATGCACAGGTGATCTCATAAACTTGCCAATGAAAGGTTAATAATAAAACTGCACAAGCGGCAGCGTCACGCAGAGACAAGGTTCATAACGAATGCAATCGAAGCGTCAGGAACTTCAGCATACGTTACGTCACGCAACTATCAGCGAGTAGGCAAACAATTGCCGTTAAAAATTTTGTAATCTTTCCCATCGCGTTTTGCTTCGCTTTATCTTCTTAGACATTCGAAAATCGATAAACGACCGCGCCACAAGTCGCCCGACCTTCCCCCGGTTCACCTCTAAAAACTCCACCTTCTTACTGTCATTTTATACCAGAGTCATGGTCCTGCGGGACTTTAATAAAATATTTGAAATACCGGTATTGTTTCGCACCCACCCCCGACCATGCTTCCCTAGCTAAAGGCCAAAAGAGGGCATTAGACATGTCGACATCGCGACATTTACCGTCGAAACTTTTATATATTTCCTCCGCCGTTCACCTGTTATCGAATGATAAATTCAATTCGATACGAAAATGTTCCGATACAAGTCTAATCCTGATCGGACTGGGAATTAAATCATCGTCACTGATGGAAAGCACACGGATCTCGTCAAAGTTTCGGAAAAATTTGCGACGTCCACTGCGACGTGTCTCGCTTGTTTGTCTTTTTCCTTTCGTGCCAAACTTCGCGACTCCTTCGCAATTTAGTCCACCTTCTCTATTCATAGGATCAAACAAGTTCTGGTCCAGAAAAGGAAGAAGAAATAGTGGAGGAGCTGGGAGGGGAAAAAAACTAACGAACCAAAAGGACAGATAATTTTAAAAGACTTTTCTTTTCACTCAAATTCTCGGAACTCGGCGAGATTCACTTTGGTAACCTTCGAAAATAGCTTCGTTTGGTGCAATAAAGTGGTGCATTATTTACTCTTGTTTAATGTATAAAAATAAAAAGTGGTACAAAAGTTCAGTTGGCTTATACTCGAAAAAAGTTCAACAAGCTCGATAAAGACAGGTACCAAAGCAAGGTCTCTAATAGCCTAATCTGGTTAATCATCGTATTAAATACCATCGACGGATAACCTTGGAACTATAATCCGAACCAAAATCCAGTTAATACTCCAATAGGCGGCGCTGATGAGTTATTTCCCGCAAGAAAATTATCTCGTGAGATTTATATAGGAGCTATTAATCATCGTACTAAATACCACCAGTGGATAACCTTGGAACTATAATCCAAACCAAAATCCAGTTAATATTCCAGTAGGTGGCGCTGATGACAGGTTTCCCGCAAGACAATTGTCTCGTAAGATATATATAGGAGCGTCTTTTAATTAGGATGGGTAGGTAAGTTTTTGGGCGTTAGGTGACTAACAGGGTGGTTAAACTTCCATTAAAATCTGCTACAAAAGTATGGTAGTTCGCTGGTACCAACTTCAGGGGTCGCTGAAATCGGCATCAAGTTATTTTTAATACAATCGAGTCGGAATGAGGAATAACGGATTATAAAGGCTGTGCCAAATACACGCAGTTTGGAAAAAGTGTGCAACACGAAGGATGTTGATAATAACGCGCGCAAAAAGCTTCAAAACAATATGAAAAAGCTCGCGCATATGTCGGGACGACTCTCGAAACTGTTGAACAATTGCCGAAGTTAGATGAATCGCAAGGCGAAATCTTAACACTGGTCGGCGGCGAGATTATATCAGGGCGAAGTGTGGCGCGCCGCCGTAAGAGAGGAAAAGTTTCGCGGAGAACTTTAAGATTAAAGGATATAGACGGAGATTCGGCGGGGGGGGGGGGGGGGCGCATAAAAAGCGCGCCATAAATTGTGCGCGCGGATAAGAAATTATGTCACGCCGGCTAAAAAGGCCAACTTGTAGTGCCGAACAAAGTCCGACATGTCGGCTCTCTTTGCCGCGAAACAATGCGCGCACTACTTTGTCTCCCATCCTGGAACAGTCGCGCTTTGTTTACCGAAACTCCTCTGCGCGAGAAAGGCCGGCGCGCTTTTTTCAGCTCGCAAATCTGTCACTTTTGTAACGGCGCTGGTTAATGGCCGAATATGAATAATGGAAATTGATAGGCAAGACGGGATTGCCGGACCCCCTCGCCCCCCCCCCTCTCCCGTTACGCCGTCGCGATTCGCGATGCGCGCAAAAAATATCTACAGTTATCTGACTTGCTAATACCGAGCGACACCACCTGGATTATGACGAGACGGTTTTGATTATTTTCCCCGCTATCTTTCCACTTCGCGCTTTCGTTTCGCTTTCCTTTTGTCCCAATTCTTTGATGGAAAAAGTGCCGCCCTACCGAAAGATTCGTAAAAGTCGAAAAGGGAGCTTGGACTAATCAGGAAGTTGCGCAACGCAGCATTACGTGTATCAAATGTTATCATGATTTCAATTGAAATAAATTGCTTAACAGAATTGCTGTCAGTGCGACGAAACTGAAGACTAACATGTCTTTTCTGTTAGAAATATAAACAAAGAATGTTTTGTAAATATACTAAAGGTCAAATTAATACAACAAAAATAATAACAATGTTTGTTTACGTTTTAAAAATCATACAATTGAATTTAAATATGGAAAAAAACAAACAAAATTTATTTAATTCTGTAATTTTACACCCAAATTTATTTGAAAACACCCTGCAGAGGGCGTCAAAGACCATAAACGGTACATTCGAACAAAAATTTAAAGTTGCTCTTAGCATTTAATTATTCTAAAAATATTTACTAATTTGTTAAATATTTACAAAAACGACTTTTGGTGGGTGGAAAAAAAATGTAATCTACCACCAGTGATCCTTGACTTTTAAACGATACATATAAATGGGCACAGCCAATGATTTAAATAGATGCGTGCTGAAGATCGAAAATTTCAACTCCCCAATTAACCGGCACGTGTCATATCACTTGATATATTCATGTTTGTTTTTGCGTCTCCAGAGATGGGGTTACTCGAGATACAAGGCCTGCTTCTATCCAAACGGAAGCACCCTAAGTCTAATCTCTAATGCAGGCAAGCACCCTTTGATACAACTGACGCGAGAACGGCAAAAACTGAATGGGCTCATTATGTGTGCCGACACTGACGGAGCTTGCGTGAAAATTATACACGGATGTTGAGCTCATTGTTACCAGTCACGGAAAAACATTTTTCCATCTCTGTAAATGTTCCCAACAAGCGCAACGATTCGTACTCTTTTGTTTTTGTAATTTTTCCTCTTCGCACTTATAAATTATTTCTAAAATTTCCCCGGTGCTTGCAACGTTGCAATTTCTTTACCTTATTTTTTCCCCCTGCTTTATTTATTATTATTTTTAGCAAATAATAAGTGTATATTTTGTTTTTCGCAACAAACATATTTTCCTGGAAAATTGTGATGTTTTGAATAATGAATATTAACAAACTAAAATTGTAAATAAACATAATATAAAATAAACAAAAACAAAAATATTTTTCTTTGACTGTACAGTAAGCTCAAATGGGTATTACTAAATACGTAACAAAAGAAAGATAGTTTACTTCTTTTTCTTTACTTTTTTTCAGCGTGCACATCACAACAAATATTTAGTACATACAAACGAAAATTTTAAATGACTTTCCTAGTAATAATGGTCCATTTATGATCCATATATGTTTCATTTTTACTAGAGTTACTTTTTTAAGGGAGATTCAATTCTTTTTTGTTCTTTGTATATTTAAGCGAGTCTTCTAACCTTCAAGGTACGAATTTTGAGCGAATTAAACAAAGTTCTATTTAAAACAAAAAAGATTTTCATTTTATCCGCGCGATCCCGTACTTATGTTTCCGCTCTACTTGCGCCGCTTCCTCATTCCAAACGAATGATCGCCCCGGGCAGTATCGCATGAGATAACGCGACAGCTTTTGCCCAGGGACCAACAAGTTAAGTACATAATTACTTAGGAATGACGAAGCTCCGGGCTATTATAACCGATAGAATGCCATGAATGTGTAAACTTGTATTAAATACTTGTATCACAAACTGCCATCGAAATCCGGCATCCGGAGAATTCGCGTCGGCAGGCATCCCGCGAAATCATTTTCTCCTTTTTCTTCCTTTTTTTTCCCCAGCAAATTAAACAAATTATGCAAATTTATTCGCACCGATAGGCGCATTGTGAAAAATGATACATGCTCATGCGACAATGAAATTTAGATATTTTCATTGTTTTACAAATGCGCGAGTTGCATGTGCGAAATGCACGTATAAATCACCCACAATTCAAACGGTATTTGTTAGCGAGCGACATTTGCCGGCGATATTCTCTTTTTCCGAGTAAGAAAGCGTAATTTTTAATTCAGTTGGTATACTGGTTTTATCACTAGGCGCACCGAGCGCACCGAGAGAAATTTATTAGTAGTTGCTTCTATATTTTATAATAACCCAAAGATATACATCCCTTTATCGTATTCCTTGCCATATGAAGTAATATTTTTAAAAAATATTCGAAGAAAATGTTTTTATCGTGGTGTACAACTCATTATTTCAGTCACCAGTCGCACAATTTACAACCATTCTACGTCACCAATTAGAAATGCAGTTCTTACTGATGTTGGAAATAGGTTAATATGTGGTAGTGAAACGTGCTACTGGTGAGCAGTGACTAGTGAGAAGTAAGTGGTAACTAGAAACCATGAGGAACTGGGTTCTATTCCTTGATTTAATTACCTTTTGATGTAATATTTTGTTAAAATATACTTTATAAATAGAATTTAAAAAAAATTGTCATAAAAAATTAAGATATGAATGCCTTTTTTTCCATTGTTAGCAATATATTTATTGTAATGAGAAACAGAATCCTCTTCTTGAAATACTTCAATATTTCAATTTTCTTTTAATAACATAGATGATAAAGGAAGGAACGTATAATTTTTTCGATTGGAAAACAAATTAGTTTTAGCAAGTGCACAATCATGTTTATTTATCTCTTTCTCCTATTAACTTTTGTTTTTATTTATTATCTTTTTCATTTTGCACCGTCAAATTTAAAAATTAATCAATATTCAGTAAAAGCAATATAGAAATGGATTATTTGTTTTCTTCTCTCTCTAACAGCACCTATTGATAAAGATGCTTTATTTAATATATATTCCTGTCTCTCTACGATGCACATTATTAAAAAAGGATAAAACCAAAATGTGTGATAATTGATAATACAAGTTCTTTCCCACTTTACACACAATTTTATTGAAAGCTTAATATATATTATTTTTCTTTCCTCCTTTAATAAAATGTATCAAATTTGTGTCATTGAAGCTCGGAAGTATCAAATTATGGAAAACAAATGAGGGCAGATAAATTTCAGCGACTTCGACGTTGTTACAAATAATTATTGATACTCTCCTATTATATTTAAAATATTATTGTCTGCTGGTTGCACGCCGACGCCGTGATCGATGAAGAGGGTTGAAAATGAAAGAACGAAAAGCAGACGATACCGTCGTTCATCCTCGTTCAGTACGAAACGCCGTGGATTCGTTGCGTCTCTCTTCCTCTCCGGAGAATAAGCACGTCCGTCAAACGTCTCGTTACGGCGTACTCAACTTCGATCATGATTTTCTTTTAGGACTAACCTTTAATGAAAAAAAAGCCAAATAATTTGACGTGTCAGTCAATTCGTACTCGCAGTACTTCTAATTTAAATAATAGACCTACAAAGTGATATCTTTACGCTCCTTTAATGCACAAACATTTGTAGCAGTGACATTTTTTAATTATCAAAAAAGTCGTTTAAACACGTTCCTTATTTCCGCGAAAACGAGAATTTATTTGAAAATTATACCACCGAATATTGTTGATACTATTATTTGTGTTCAATAATAAAATATAAAAGTAAATAATAAAAGTTTCTTTTGGTTTGTGTTTCTTTCAATTCCGCGTCCATTTAAATGTATACAAGCATTGTTTATTTACATATTTCATTTTACACAAATTGCCCCACCTATTTCTATCTAACACAGTTGATTAAAAAATAACAGGATTATTTTCTATATCGCTATCTCTTTTCAACGCGTGTCATTAGTAAAGGAGAGAAGTATTAATCAACCGTATTTGTTTCCTTTTCACAAATGATACACGTAAATCCAGTTCATTTGTTTATATTTTTTGTTATTGAAATATTTCGTTCCTCGTTCCTACGCAAATTTAGTATATTTTCGTATAATTCTAGGTAACTTTTCTCTCCCCCCGAATTTTCGCTCTCTTCAAAATATCAGTAAATATAAAACTCCGTGTTAATGAATTTGTTTTAACTCAATTCTAAACTCTTCGAAATTAACGATATCGAACGCGTTCCCGATAATGCCATAAAAGTGTAAACAAATAAATGTATTTGCGTCAATCAAAAAAAAAAATAAAAGTGTGTCAAAGTTGACAAGCGCGCGTCGTCGTTTTCATTTTTTTTTTGTCTCCACATTCTTTTAATTTTTTTTCCTTTTAAGTCGAGCAACGTAACTCACTTACGTTCGCGGAACGCGACTAATTCAAAAGCGTCAATGCTCGTCTGCGCCGTGCGTTAGCTCGTTTGAAGCCCGCAAATTATGTTACTTTTTGCGCGATAATTTATCTTCCGCGGTTGAAAAAAAAAAAAGACATCTAACCCAGATTTCCGCTACAAAGGGTAACGGTAATTTTAATTAGCAACTCATTCGACAGAAAATGAAATGACATTCCGCTGAATTTACCCGCTTCTTTAGCAACGTTTTTAAGCCGAGGGATATGGGGGTGGGGATGGGGCGTTAAAGAAAAGCAGAAAAGTGGTATAAGTCCGAAGGAATGAGTTAAGCGAAGAAATTCGATTATAAAGTTGTTTAGGTGCCGGGAAAAGTACGGAGGCACGAGTTAAGGAGCAGCCATAAAGAAGTTGTCCGACTGAGAGAAGAATATTTTCTGATGGGGAACATACCCTCAGGTACCGTTTCGTCCAACGTTAACCCTTTCGACGGTAATAATCAGAAACGATACCCCTGAGACGGCTGAACCCATGTTTTAGTATTAAAATAAATTATAATAATGGATCGTAGCGAGTCCGCCCTTATGATTCTCAGTTTTATTTTCCGAGGACTTCGCTTCTCTTAAATACCGTTTTGCAAAAATGAAATTCAAGGCGGCGAATCAAAAGAAACGACTGGAATGAAACGAAGTTTCCCAAGGACAGTTTTGTTTATTCAAATGTTTTACTACTTTCGTCAGTTTGATTACTTTAATGGTTTTATTGTTTTGACAATTTCTTTTGATATTTAATATGAATATAATTTATTTTTATAAGGTAGTGACACCTTTTCAGCTCTATTTTAATTTATTAAGGTCTATAAATTTGGAGTAATAATCAACTTTAATCGAATTAATTCCACGTGAATTGTATGAATTATACTGTCCACCAATTTTAATTGTTTTTAATTCATTTAATTTTAAATGTTGCGTCGATAATAACGCGTTTAAAATATTGCACCTTATACTTAAAAATTTAACACCTCGTACAAAATGTAACATAAAAAAGTTCCAATATTTGATTTTACGATTGAAATTACATACACTTCAAAGCAAAAAATGTTTGATTAAGCAAAATGAAAAAAGTCGTAATTTTTTCATGTTAAAGATATCACTTATCTTTAAGTTCCATTATAATTCGAGGAAAATTCCTCTAAATTTCATACTTAATATTTCGATGGTAAATTGAAAAACCTCGTTACACCTGGATGAAAAAAAAAGTATTCATTTTTTTAAGTCTTGGACAAAACAACGTGATCGATTTGTCCATCGACCAATAAATCTACGATTAATCGAAGATTTGCGTGGCTGAAAATTAAAGAGACTCATGGGATCGATTTTAGAATTTGACTTGAAAAAAGAAGGGTGAAATCGTCGAGAGACAGTCTGGGGTGGCGCATCAGAATGTAGTGCGCGAATCGTAAGAATGGACAGAATTTAGATTGCTTATTAAACGGCGAATAAATAAATTTAATGGCACGGCGTTAAATTTCTTTGCGGGCATTCCCGTCGCGCTATTTCGTTTCCCATGGCAATTCCTTCCCCAACCCCACTTCCGCCCTTTCCCTGTTCCTTTTTTCATTTCCAAGTCGAATGAAAAATTTGCGCCGAGATGACAAATTTTTGTCGACCGCGGCGACCAAAAAAATGTCACGCGTTTCGCGGGCCGCCTAGGCTTTCGCGCGAAACCAAAACAACGGCGCTGTTTACTCTTCGGAAACCTAATGAATTCGTCCGCGTTATCTTGCCGGCCGTGAAAACGAAGGGAATTATTTAAAACTCGATTTCATTTCCGCGGTTGTGTTTCCCTTGACTGCGTCACAGAGCGGCTATTTTATTTAGCTTATCGTGGAGTTTTTTTTACCATTTTTCCTTCCCTTTCGTTTTCGTTGCTTATTTTTTTCTTCCTCTCCTCTTTTTTTTTTTTACACATATGCCTGTTTATTTTTTCCTCCACTTTTTTCCTCGTCGAGCGAAATCAACGGCACCTGCGTAGAAATAATAGGTGCATGTTAAACTACACGTTTAATTTGCAAAACCCAGACACGAGTTGCGCATTCCATTGTATCGTTTCGTTATAAAGGGAGACGAAACCAGCTTTGTTATTTCACGGCCGTCGTCGTCCCTTTTGCAATGCTGTAGCGGTAACGCTGAAAAGCAGATTCCCAGTCAAGAAGAAACGCCGAAATTAAAGTGCAAACGCTGTAATTTATTAATACCAACGGTGTAGCATTTTTCAACATTGAATTTGCCTTTGCCGCACTTCGGCAAGCAAAAATAATCTTTTGTAGCATAATTATCTTTAACAGATTATTAACGTATATACGTACCCGTGTAATAAAACGAACCAGTCAGCCAATTAAAACAGTGAAATACTGAAACAAAACAGTAATGCAAAAAATTCCAACTTCAATAAATAAATAAACAAATGACCTTGAAATAAAATGAGGAGAAAAGTATTTAAAATAGTCGGACTACAACAAATAAACAAAGGAGGGGGGATAGAGGGAGGAATAATATTGAAAGAAGTCTATAAATAAACAAACAAATGACCTTGAAACAAAAAAAAAAAGGATAAAAGTATTTAAAGTAGTGGAACTTCAATAAATAAACAAACAAAGGGGAGGGGGAATACGGGGGAAAAATAATATTGAAAATAGTCGATAAATAAACAAGCAAATGACCTTGAAGCAATAAAAGTAAGAAAGTTTAAGGTCACGGTTGAATGAAAGTTTGAAGGGCCTTCGAAAGAAAGGAACGTAAACGAAATAGAATATTGGAAGGTCAAGAAACTTATCACGAACACAAATTTATTCTTCGGGGTCGGGGGATGCGGAAATCCTTAAACGAGGAGATGAGAATGGAAAGTGAAATTTTCGATGAAGGATCAACGAATGCGAATACCCGCGTATTATTGCGTTTATCGCGCAATTTTGCGGCGACATTTTCCTGTATTTAAGAGCGTATTAATATTAAAATGGTTCGCCGTTCAACTCAAGCCGATTTAGGTACAATTCGGTTCAGCCGCGACGGAAATTTATTATTCACCGTCAACTTGTGTCTGCTAATAATTGAAACAGAAATTCGTCGATCTTGATTGCCAGTTGTTCCATAGCAACGTAGGATCCATTAGATCTAATTGTAAATTCCAAATCATCTTGTAAATTATATATCGTCTCGGCGACATGACTGAGAATGATGAAACTAAGGATTTATTTAACGCGAAAGAACAACGGAAAGCAACTTATTTCATACTTATTGTATTTTTTTATGCCAATGCATTTTTAATGTACTTCTTTTACCATATAATTATTAAATTAGTTTTAAATTCCCTATATTTAAGTTAATTTTTAATTACACTGTAAAAAATCTCCATTTATTTTAACCGGGTTATTTTTATAATGAGTGAGAGATTTCATTTAAATTTATATTAACTTAATTTAAACCTAAATTAAAATATGATTTCCTTATTATTTATTTATAATTATATAATATAATATATAATATAATATAATATAAGTATACAATATTAATTATTTAATATTGTATACTTAATCTTGTGGCCAATGAAATGTATGTTAAAAAAGACGGGGCGAGGCAAGAATTTTGTGTTAAAGTAAACTAAAACAAGGTAATTAAAACATTATACTTAAAATTATTCTTTAGTTTTAAATATTTATTTAAAATAATTATTTTTATGTTTCACTTCATAAATCAACTTCCAAATCTGGGAATAAAACCAATAAACGTAAAACAAGATCCGTAATAGTCATATAACAATATTGTAACATGACTGTATTTCAATCATTATACTCCAATGCAACATTTGAAATTACAATTTCTTCAATTTATTTCTTCGGTCTCTTTAGTATAAAAGAATAATGATATCTCTCTCCGGTCTCTCGGAAACCAATGTGGTTGAATGTAAAAGCACGGTAGAGTTGGCGTCTTATATGTGATAAAAGTTATTGAAACCAACAACCTTACATACTTACGATCTAACTCACACTTTATGTCGCAAAATCTTACATAATATGTTATTTCAATATTCTGTCGTCCATAATACTTTACATTTACATTAATAAAATAGAAATATCAATTATAAACTTTGCACTATTATTTTGCAAAAATTTCAGTATTATTGATTTTATTATAATGATTATAATTTGATTCAGATAAGAGCTCGATATCTCTTGTTATTTTATTATTATTTCAATATCGATATCTGCAATAATTTTTATTATTATTATTATTATTATTATTATTATTATTATTATTATTATTCATAATCTATTAGTTATGACAATGATGTGGAAATAAATTGCATTTTGGTGTATATTGAAAAATTAAAAATAACACAAAAGGTGAACGGATGCAAGAAGGTTTTTAAAGTGAAAAATCTTTCACTTTGATGAAGTTAATTTTCGGAATATTTGGAACATTAACAGATGACGGCATAAGATAACCGAGCGCTGATTTTATCTGCCAGTTTCAAATTTCCAGACAACCTTTAGTAAACTTTTACTCTAAATAATTTATTTTCTGCTGTGCACGTAATGTGTTATTTCATGGATTATTTTTATACAGAAAATTTCCATCATGATATATTTAATACTTTTTGTAAAATTATTTGTTCAGAATTTTTCAATAAATTCTAATGTGTGACAATCAGATTTTTTGTGAGAGCTTATTATGTTTTGAGAAACTAGTTTACAAACATTTCGATTCTAAATGTTAAAATGTCAAATTTTAACCTATAAACGTGCAGTGCTTTCAAGTAAAATTTTTTTCACATATCTATAACTTTTCTTTTAATATAAAATAAAATAAATTAAATTAAGTATTAAAAGGAATGGTAAAAAGAATACAATGAAGTAAAATAAAAAAATTAAAATAAAACTAACGACAGATTCAGCATGAAGTTATACATGTCAAAATGAATAATGAAATGTCAATGTAAGTGAAGAAGGTCATAAATATGTTCTCAAATATTCATAAATCACTCGAATATTAAAGGAGGCACAATTTTTTGCAAATGCATCAATTTTCTCATAATGCATATAATACTGCAGCACCTACATAATACATTTAACAATTTCTTGTAGACGTTGCAATTTACAATGCTGGCACAACACTTACATTACAACACTTAAATTAGCACCAATTGGCATTACTTCAGCATAACAGTTCTCTCCATTTAAATAATAAAATTGATTATATTGTCTAAAATAAATATTGGCAACAGATTTTACGTGAAATTAATTTTACTTTTTTTCGCCTAACTCAAATGGTGACCAACTTCTTACAGAACCTATTTAATATTTACCTTTAACATTAAATTTATAACATGTGTTCAGCACTGGAATGGATTTGGAACAGCTGGATGGCGACTAAAAATTGGTTGGATGAAGGCTAGATGAAGCCTGTACACATAGCTGGATAACCGTTGGATTTTGAGCATTTCCAGCCTGTCGAAACGGCTAGCAGAAATTGACCGAATATTGGCTAAATCATCTATCCGTTATAATCGGCGTATAGCCTCGCGACCATAATCCAGTTAATACTCCGGTAGGTGGCGCCGATGACAGGTTTCCCTCAAGCGTAATGTCGCGTGAAATGTATATGGGAGTGCGTTTTAATAGGGTCTGCGGATGCGGGTGGCACTGGTATGTCGAGTTATTTTTAGAACAGTCGAGTTACTTTAAGGAATGACGGATTATAACGACTGAACGATCCGGGGAACGTGCAAATCCACAGCGTGTAAAATCCAACGGTTATCCAGCCTTCATCGTACTTTCATCCAGCTTTAAATCATCATCCAGCGGAATATCCATCTGCCATCCAACTAATCCAAATCCGAACAGGTATTCTCTTGTACTTTATTCATTATTATTTCTAAGACCAACTTATTTAATATAAATAGAATTATTATTTATATTAATGCATGCTTTATAAACAACTCTAGTAAAAATGAAACATATATGGTCCGTATATGGATCATATATACTTCATTTATACTAGGAAAATAATTTAATCTTAATTGAAGTAGAATTTCATTTTATCCAAAAAAATATTCCACCATTCTTAATTTGACAATTTTCTGATTGTACAATTGAAATTACAACCTACCATTAAAACCAAAAAAAAATTTGCGAATTTTGCATTGGAACTTTCGAATAAAACTTTGACCAATGGAATCGCCGGAATACGGAATGAAACGTTTGTTTAAATTGTTCGAGTGTTACATTCGGTGTGATTCAGCGGAGAAAAGCTCGGCGAATTTTCACGCGTAAAAAGAATGGGAATATCTTTTTCATTCCCCCCTCTCTCTCTCTCACCCCCTCTCCTCACAATTCCCTCACACACACGTTTTACCTCCCACCGTATGAATGAACGTAATATAATGCCCGAAGATCGTGGCATGAAACACGAACGGACCGGAAATACCGCGGCTTTTGTACGAAATAATTGAGACATGAAATGCATCCACGGGAAGCTTCCGCGCGGCGTGAATTTCGGCGAGAGCACGCCATTGTTTCGCGTGTTCCTTAGGACGCGCGAAACGGAACGGATGAGACCGGGCGTGGGATAAAGACAGAGAGAAAGGAGAGCTTTAAAGCTCTTGTCAGGGGGGATGGCAGGTGTGCTTAAGCCGGACTTTCGGATTAGTGATGTTAGCTTTCGGAGTGCGGCGCTTTCCGCCCCCTTCCCACCCCCCCCCCCCCC